>VMDR010004797.1:0-56772 GCA_007922815.1 Macrotus californicus
AGGAATTAACAATGAAAAGATATACATATTTCATGGTTAAAACAAAAGCACATCATTTGAAAGATAATACAGTGCTGTGAAAATATAAAATAATTTCTCTATTTTAAATTTTACTTTTCCTAGTGTCTTTCTTCCTATTTAGTAGGACTCCTCTGTGTCTTTGATGTGATCCCTACTCCGCTTCTTTATCTCTTGTCCAATCCTGCCAGACTAGGCACATAAATGATGACCTCATTTCATCTTGGAACATGGAAAAGTCTTGCTAGGCCAGATGTCTGTGACTCTTCTGGCAGAAGATGAAATAGGTTTATGGTTGCTGTTTTGTTTGTGTCTGCTTTTGTCTTGATGTTATTATTTCTGTTAGTTTCCCTACTGTTACTTCAGTGAGTTTGACTCCTTTAAACAAAACAATAAGCCATCATATAATGACTGGACTGGAAAGGATCTTTAAGGACCCTCGAGCCCAACCTATCTTTCATTGTAGAAATAAAGAAACTGAGAGCTCCTAGGAAGAGCTTGACAAGGACTAAATGCCACAAGCAACAGGCAGCTTTTCCCTTTTTAGTTCTAAGCTACTTCTCTATTTAGCATCTGTAAGAGTTAGGGCAGGAGTATGCCCAAGTATGGTAGCATGAGAAAGGATATGTAGCAGAAGTGTGTGTGTGTGAGAGAGAGAGAGACAGAGAGAGAGAAGGAGAGAGAGAGAGAGAGAGAGAGAAAGAAAGGAAGAAAGAAAGAAAGAAAGAAAGAAAGAAAGAAAGAAAGAAAGAAAGAAAGAAAGAAAGAAAGAAAGAAGAAAGAAAAGGAGATACAGAGACACAGACGGAGAGAGAATACTCAGCACTTCTGTAAACAACCAGGGAGGGAAATGGTAAGGAGTAATCCAGACAAAGATGAGGAGGGTAGGGCATTAATTCCGAAGAAATGCATCTAAAAAGGTAAGGAAGGTTCAGAGAACATAGTGTATGAGACTAAATGGGAGAATTAAACTGACATAAGAAATGGCCTAAGGAAGTTTCTATTACTTCTAAGGAAAATATCAATATTTTGAAGACTCTTGAGGCAAATTCTTCTGAGTTCTGAAAATGTTTGTTTTGTCTTCTACTTTCTTTAATTATCTTATGAGATTCACATACTCTGTCCCCTTATGTTTTTCTGTTTTGCTATGGCTACCAGGAAGCTTAGTGATTAGTTTTATATTTCATCGTGGTAACCTCTCTGAGACTTGTTTTCTGATATAATTATGTTTATTTTTCTTCACTCTCTTCTTAGCTATGTGCTTTCAATTATTATTTTTTAAAAATCCCATTGTACTTTAAGCCATATGCAGGTTTTTTTTTTTTTGGAAAGGAGGCAAGGCATAAATAAACAAAAATATTTATGAAGCACCCATATTGTAACAGACATTTTACCAGGTATTACAATTATAAAGATAAATGATTATAGCCAAGTAAGGGAGATAAATATTTTTTTAAAGATTTTATTTATTTATTTATTTATTTAGAGAGAGGGGAAGGGAGGGAAAAAGAGAGGGAGAGAAACATCAATCAATTGCCTCTCATACGCCCCCAGCTGGGGAACTGGCCCAGAATCCAGGCATGTGCCCAGATCAGGAGTGTAGGGTTAAGATCCAATCCAATGTGGCTCAATCCAATGAGCCACACCAGCCAGGGGAAGAGACAAATATTTTTAAAAATTGTTATGACATTGTTATGGACTGAATGTTTATATTCCTCCCTAAAATTTACATGTTGATATTCTAACCCTCGATGTGATAGTATTAGAAAGTAGAACCTTCAGGAAGTGGGATCTTCAGGTCATGAGGGGAGAGCGCTCATGAACGGGATTAATGCCTTATAAAAGGGACTCCCAAAGATCCCAGCACCCCTCTGCTGTGTGAGGATACAATAAGAAGACGGTCATTTATGAACCAGGAAACAGGTCCTCACCAGGCACCAAGTCCACTGGCACCTTGGACTTAACAACCTCCAGGACTGTGAGAAATAAATTTATTTTGTTTATGAGACACCCAGTGTATAGTATTCTGTTAAAGTAGCCTGAACTGACTAAGACAGACAGGATGTGGTAAGAACAAAAGTAAAGTTCTCTTACGAAGGTGTCATAGAAAAGATGACACTTGAGCTGCCTCTTGTTCAGTGACAGGGAGTTTGCCAAGTAAATACCTGCACTGAAGAGTGAGGGTTGTGGTGAGGAAGGAATTGCATATACAAAGGTATCAAACCTTTAGAGAAGAGCAAGCCAGCTGAACTGGTTGGACCACTAGATGTGGTAGGACCCTTTGTGGTGGTGGAATCCAGAGTAAATGACTGCCAGAAAAGTCTACGGGCAGAGTCATGGTCTTTTTAGGTCACAGCACTACCTTTTTTTGTCCTTGAATTTCCTATAGAGGCTTAAATTGGAGGCTTCAGAAGACCTACAAATGACACAATTTTACTTACAAGTTAAGTCCATTTCTCACTTCGGCTGCACATATAAAAAGTGAGTAGGTCCACAAGAAAACCTTAGCTTTCTCCCAGAGTTAAAAATCCATATTTAAGTACCTGAGACATTTATCACTGTGGTTAAATATGATGTCCAATAGAGATAGAAGTTTAGTGAAAATTGTGACGGGTAGAAAGTGTAGGCTAAGGTAGTTCTAGTTCTTATTCTTTTATCTTTGTCTCTGGTCTTTATTTTTTAGCCTTATCCAAGAACATTTTTTTTTCATTGCTTTTAGAGAAAGAAGAAGATGAGAGAGAGAGAGAGAGAGGCATCAATGTGAGAGAGAAACATTGATTGATTGCCTCCCATACACATTGGGATTGTGCACGCTAGACTGGGAATTGAACCCACAACCTAGGTACGTGCCTTGACTTGGAATTGAACCTGCAAACTTTCAGTTGTGGGACAATGATCTAATCAACTGAGCCACACCGGCCAGGGTTGCAGACAGAAGTTTTCAAAGGCTGTGCATCAACTATAGGATAAAATTTGATCCTTTATGTTTTTCTTGCTCTTCTTTCAAGATACCATGTAGTCTGCCTAAAGAACTATGCATTCAGATTGTTCTCTCTCAATGCTTAGCAAGCTTCTCTTTAAACTTCCTGTATCTTGCTACTATTTTTGCTTATACTTACTGAGTGAGCACTTACTACTCTGGACACTTTACATATATTACTTTATTTAATTCTATCTATAACATGAATAGCCTGATTCACAGAGGTTCAGTAATTTCCCAAGGCCATGTACGAGGGGGAACCCAACAAAACCCAGAATTTATTTATAAAAAATTGCGTATTTATTCTTACATGTTTTTACTTTGGTAAACTTCCAAGTATTCTCCATTTGATATAATACACCTATCAAGAAGTTTTTTCCACTGCTCAAAACAGTTTTTGGACTCATTGATTTTGATGCTTTTTAGTGCTTATGCCGTTTTTTTGTTTCACCTCTTAGACATCTGCCAAATGTTTCCTTTTGAGGACTTTTTTCATCCAGGAAAACAAGAAAAAGTAGCTTGAGGTGAGATCAGGTGAATACAGAGGGTGGGGTCCGGGGGTCATATCGTTTTTGTTTAAAAACTACTGAACACTCAGCATGGAGTGGGCAGGTGTGCTTGTAAATCACCCATCATGAAATGGGCAAATGCGCTGAAAGAGTCTTCAAAAAAAATTCACTGAAGCCGAACGTAGCCTCTCACAACAACGCCAGCAGGTACATCGATACAGATGGGTTTCTAGAACACTCACCTGGAGGGGAAGCCTGTACTATAAGGGGCCCACCCACCAGAAGATAAAATTCCATTTATTTTGAGGGGTCCCCTCTTATAGATAGTAAAGTGACAGAGCTCAGATTTATAACCAAAGCTTTGAGAGCCAAGGATAGGAGCTCTTATCCATTAACAAGGATACTTTCAAGCCAGAATTTTATCCTCCAAGAAACTTCTGCTGAGTCTCACATGTGGACTTGGTCTCCTGTCTCACATTGTTGATAAAGCCCTCTGCAATAAAAGCAGTTATTATATTTTAATTGTGTTGGGGCTTTGGTACCTTCACTCTCTAACATTATTTTTTTTATTATATTTTATAGATTATGCTATTACAGTTGTCCCATTTTTTTCCACTTTGCTCGCCTCTACCCAGTACCCCTACTCCCTCAGGCAATCCTCACCCCATTGTTCATGTTCATGGGTCATGCGTAGGTTCTTTGGCTACTCCATTTTCTATACTGCACTTTACATCCCCATGGCTATTCTGTAACTACCTATTTATACTTCTTAATTCCCTCACCTCCTCACCCATTCCTTCACACCCACCTTCCACCTGACAACCATCAACATGCTCTCCATATCCACAATTCTGTCTCTGTTCTTCCTGTTGGCTTGGTTTGTTATTCAATTGTTGATAGATATGTATTTATTGCCATTTTATCATTCATGGTTTTGATTTTCTTCTTTTTCTTAAATAAGTCCCTTTAGCATTTCATATAATGATGGTTTGGTGATGTTGAACTCCTTTAGTTTTTTTCTTGTCTGGGAAGCTCTTTATCTGCCCTTCAATTCTAAATGATAGCTTTGCTGGGTAGAGAAATATTGGCTATAGGGCCCTGCTTTTTTTCATGACTTTAAATATTTCTTGATAGTCACTTCTAGCCTGTAATGTTTCTTTTGAGAAATCAGCTGACAGTTTTATGGGAGTTCCCCTGTAAATAACTAACCACTTTTCTGTTGCTGCTTTTAAGATTCTCTTTTTATCTTTAATCTCTGTCATTTTAATTGTGATGTGTCTTGGAGTGGGCCTCTTTGCATCCATCTTGTTTGGGACTCTCTGTGCTTCCTGGACTTGTCTGTCTATTTTTTTTTCACCAAATTAGGGAAGTTTTTTTATTTTTCCAAATAGACTTTCAATTTCTTGTTCTTTCTCCTCTCCTTCTGGCACCCCTATGGTGTGAACGCTGGACCTCTTGAATTTGTCCCAGAGGCTGCTCACACTATCCTTATTTTTTTGGATTCTTTTTTCTTCTTGTTGCTCTGATTGGTTGCTTTTTGCTTCCTTATGTTCCAAATCATTGATTTGATTCTTGGCTTCATCCACTCTACAGTTGTTTCCATGTAAATTGTTCTTTATTTCAATTAGTGTATCCTTTGTTTCTGACTAGATCTTTTTTATGCTACTGAGGTCCTCACTAAGTTCCTTGAGCATCCTTATAACCAGTGTTTTCAGCTCTCCATCTGATCTATTGCTCATCTCCATTTCTTAGCTCTTTTTCTGGAGTTTTGATCTGTTCTTTCATTTGGGCCATATTTCTTTGTCTTCTCGTTTTGGCAGCCTTCCTGTGTATTTTTCTATGTATTTGGTAGAGCTGCTTTGAGTCTATGTCTTGGTAGTGTAGTCTAATGTAGTGGGTGTCCTGTACGGTCCAGTGACACAGCCTCCCCTATCACCCAAGCTGGGTACTATAGGCGTGCCCTTCACATGGGCTGAGTACACCCTCCTGTTATAGTTGAGACTTGTTTGCTGTTAGGAGGGATTTACCCAAGCCAGTAAGCTGCAAGGACTGATTGTGACCACTGACCACCAACCTCTGCCTTCCATGAAGGATAAGCTGTGCAGGGGCAGAGTAGTGGTGCTCCAACATGGTCTGTAGCTGTCCACTGGATACACTAGCCCTGGGGTTTCCTGGGTGATGCAGGCCAAGGTCAGCTTCAACCTGTGTTTTGCCCAGGGCCATCCTGCCTGAACCATAAAGCATTCTGAGATGGCTGCTACTTGTTCTGGGCTTGCAGATTCCCAGGCGAAGCCAAGCTGTGAATCTAATCTGGCTGCTGCTAGGGCTCACTGAAGCCAGGCTGTTGCTTATTTGATAGGATTTCTGAGCCAAGACCAGCCCTTCTTATGGAAAAGCAGCTTGGGTGGACCTGTGAGTTGGATAGGGCAGAGCCTCTGGGGATCTGCAAGGTGGGTCAAACAGTGTTAGCCAGGTTGATGGAGTCTCATCTATGGCACCAGCTCCCCTGCTCTGTAGGGGAGGGTTTAGCAAAGGGACAATGGCCTCTGCTTGACTTGATGACAGACACTTCAGTTTCTCCCTGTGCACCACTGGTGCCTTTTAAGCTGCTACCCTGGTGCTGGAGCTCAGAGGGAGTGAGTCTGAGTAGGTGAGCTCATGTGTGGGTTCTTTATAAGGACTTGCTTGGGGCTCTAGAAGTTTCTCCCACTGATGTAATCCCTGCTGGTTTTTGCAGCCAGAAGTTTTGGGAAATTATCTTCCTGGCACTAGAACCCTGGGCTGTGGGCTCTTGTGAGGGGCTGGGACTCCTCGCTTCCAAGATATCCATCCCAAATTTTTATCACCACACATTGGTGAGGGACCAGCCTGTTCCATGTCTGTACCTGTCCTACCAGTCTTGATGGATGTGATTTCTTTAATGCCACAGTTGTCAGACTTCCATTCAGCTTCATTTCTGATGTTCCTGAGTGATGGTGGTTGTATATTTTAGTTGTAATTTTGATGTGTTTTTCAAAGAGGTGAGCCAAGTCTGCCTAAGCCGCCATCTTGACTTGAATCCTAAATAAAAAATTTTTATTCCTCCACGACACATAGCCACATGTCAAGTGTTCAGTAGCCACAGACTAGTTGCTACCATATTAGACAGTGCAGATATAGAACATTTCGATCACCATAAAAAGTTCTATTCAACAGAGGAGAATTGAGAGTCCCAGGCGATGGTAGCGCCTGTTGAGTGGAGTTTCCAAGGTGTGATGGTGGAAGCCCCATGGGCAGTCCATACAGGTAGTGGGTAGTTTTCTTTATAAATTCAGCCCTAACAATGCTACTCTCCTCCTATGACAGCTACTGTGTAACCCATGCACACCTCAAACATGCAAGCCCAAGCAAGACCAGAGTACATTGTTCAACTGCTTTATGGGTCAATCTACTAATTTAAACAAACAGACAAACAAACGAACAAATAAGATCTGTGGAGACTTCTCAGAGGGGCTTTTTGTTACAGGTGAGTCTTGAAGGCTGTTGCAGGAGAGCACATCTGAGGAAATGATGGAATGAAGTCTGGAAAGGTAGGTTGGGTCCAGATGTACATTTGGTATTCTTCCTTATGTCACTTTTCTACTGCAGCATCATTTTCTAATTCTTGTGGAAATATTCCTAATTAAAATAATTTATTTTATATTTTATGTCCCCTAACATGTCATTATTATTTCCATTAAAAAACTAAGCTGTGTTATAAAGTATCTGTTAAAAATAAAATTAACAATTTGTGAAAATGTTTGTAATGTATGTGACAAAGGATTCGTATCAACTTTCAAAGAATGCTAACAATTCAATAATAAAAAGACAGAAGCTCCATGGGTAAAATACTTGAGCAGGCAATTCACAAAAGAAATAAATATGGCTGAGCAATACATGAGCTGTTTAACCTCAGTAGAAAGCAATGAAATGCAACTTAAAGAAGGTACATTTTCACTTACCAAACTGGCAAAAATTATATATATGTTTGTTTATTCCAGTTGTTATTGGTCAGAATTTAGAGAAATGGGCATGATAAAAAAGATAATATGGCAATAGGTATCAAAAGCCTTTAAAAAAAACTTAAAAGTGTTCACTAAGCTAACCCAGCAATTCTACTTTGTGAATGTATTACAGGTAAATGATCATATATGTGCACATGGATTTAGTAGCATGGGTCCCTTATGGCAATAATAATAAGAAAGAAAAACCAGAAAAGAATCAGCATCTAACAATAAAATGTTGATTAAATAAATAATGCAATATATCCATATAATGGGATAAAATGCATCCTTGAAAATGATTTTAATATGATGAAAAGATATAGATAATACACTGTAACTTAATAATCAGATTATATAGCCCTGGCTGGTGTGGCTCAGTGGATTGAGTGCTGGCCTGTGAACCAAAAGGTCGCTGGTTCGATTCCCAGTCAGGGCACATGCCTGGGCTGCAGGCCAGGTCCCCAGTGTGGGGGTGCACTAGAGGCAACCACACATTGATGTTTCTCTTCCTCTCTTTCTCCCTTCTCCTCTCTCTAAAAATAAATAAATAAATTCTTTTTAAACAATTTAAAAAATCTTTAAAAATCAGATTATAAAATACTATATATAAATAATCCTATTTTATTTGTGTATAAAGGCATAGAAAAAGGACTGAAAGGATATAAGCTTATAAAGAATATTAAACTAATTTAATATTGACCTCTAGATGGTAGAATCCCTGAAATTTTTGTTGCGGACTAGACAAAAATGTGAAATGACAATGTTTTACTTTGGTGTTCCTGACCTCTCCTTATGTGCCCCTTTCCCATTATCTTGGGTACACAGGGCCCTCAGATACTTTCTGCTTTCTTCTTTAGAGAAATTTAATTAACTCTAATTTATAAATGCATTACCTTCCTCAAGGGCATTTCTTGTCAACAAGGGACACAGGACAAAGTCAGAAGAATACACAGGATCCCGCAGAAGTAAGGCTTGCTTGAGTGTGGTTGGCAGGGTACGTGAATGTCTCACACAAAATGGACAGCAATCTGAACATTTCACCTAAAATGTCATATGGTGTGCTTGAGGGTGATATTGTTATGTTACAGAATTACATGCTTATGATTTTGTAATAAAAAAATTTTATAATAAAATGGGGGCGTTATTTATGTCGCCCCGTATACACAGTCATTTTAGAACTGGATGAATTTGTAAGCAGTGTGAAGAAGCTGTTCAATGAACACTTGGCTTTTGCTACCTCAGTAAGGCAGTTTAATGTGGTACAATGAGCACCAAGTAACTACAGTGAGCATGGGCAGTTTCTTCATTCATTCTACTTTTTGGAGAATATTGCAATTTCCTTTTGTGGAATTACCTCTCTCCTGTTAAGTAAGACCTTGATGAGACCATAATTCAAGGTACCTGCTGAGCAATGGGTAGATGACCCGAGAGTAACCTGGCTCTCTTCCTGGGGGGTTTGACTCTCCGATGGAACGGTGCGGGCCAGTGGGAAAAGACCAGCTGTCTCCTCTCGTTTTATGGAGGCTCGATCAGAGCGGCGGAACAGTTCCTGTTCCCAAGACCACTGATGCTGTCTGGGTTTTGTCCTTTCTGATTGTGGCGTATTGCTTTACTTCTGTGAGCACTGCATTATCTTCTAGCACATTCCGTCTTGCTTCGGTTAGCCAAGGAGTCTTCTGTTGCTGACAGCCAAAGACTTCATGTCTCCTGATACCTGGAGACGTGATGACTCTCTGGAATACTTAGCATCTCTGGTTTTACTTTTTTAGTGTGAAAAGGAAGTGGTTGGACCACATGCTTTCTAATTTCTCTTCTAACTCTAAAAAGAAATAAATATATAGGGCTAGGTTTCCTTAGAAGTCTTTAATAATTTTGAACAGATGCCTACTCCTAGATGAATGGGTTGGGGGCTAATGCACTTTCCCATTAACTGTGACGTCTCATTTGGTCTCTTAGCAGGCCTTCAGCTTTTAGGCCCTGGAGTCCATTTAAGGTCATTTAAGCAGAGACTGCATCTGTGGTATCTGAATTATCTGGCTAAGCATCCTGAACTCATTGGTTATTTGCCAGCCATATGCTAGATCAGGGCCTGTCAGAATGGCCTCATTTTGAAAGACTATTTAAATGACAAGAGGAATTATATCTGAGAGAAAGGAAATCATGGGTAAAGAAACCAAGGAATTGGCACAGCTGGGTATCATTAGCAATGATCAAATCTTATCCAGTATAAAAAGCTACAGGAAGTGAGATGGGGGGAAGTATGTGTATGGATGAGTATGTCTGTACATGTAAGTGTTTCTGGGTATGGTTGTATATACCTATGTGTCTGGGTAAGGAAGTAAATGTGTAAACATTTTAAAAAATCTTATTTTCTCTGCCCGCTTTTCCCGCTCACTCTTAACTGGAATCTTCCTACTGTGCCCCAGTGGGAGTGTTTGATGTATTGAAATCATCTTAGAATTTCACAGTCTTTGAGGCAGCAACTTTGATGCTCCAGACTGAGAAGAGGGTTAAATAATGACATTATTAACGGGAAAAAATGCAAATAACAAACAGCTGCTGGAGAATCTAAAAACTGTTGAAAAGCAGATCCTTGGAAGATCCATATCCTTTTTTTCTACAGTTATTACATATTTAATTATGATTAATTCTCTGATTGTAAAATAATATATTTATTTTAGAAAACAATAACTTGGAAAACAAATGAAGTATATATAAAGTAGCAAGTGGACATTACCTATATCCTCACCACCCAGGGATAGCCACTGTTAATATTTTGGCGTATTTCCTTTCATTTGCAGAAGATGTTTTTAATGGAATAATCCAAATTGGGGGTTTGCGGAGCCTAGTTTGGGAACTCTTTTCATTCTGAACATGCATTTACTCACCAGTTTGCTAAAAAGAAGCAAGAGTTCCCTTCGCAGCTGTTAATTTAGCTTTACAAAGAGACTTGTAAAATAATGTTCTGCCTGCAGATTTTCTTTTGGCTTACATTTGTTGTTTTACATTTGCCGGCCTCCCCCAACCTCACTCCCCTTAACTTACTTCGCTGCGCCAATCTCTGCTCACCGTGAAATGTAGGCCAAGAGCCCCCACAACCACACAAATTCGTAGCACATGTCAAAATAGAAGCGAATAATTGAACACACGTGGCAAGCACCACACCAAAGGCTGTTTATGTGTCCTCTGATTTACTCCTCACAAACCTTATGGTAAAGATATTGCTGACGTGCTGCTTTTACTGATGAGGAAACTCAGTCCTGGAGGAGTTGAGTGACTTGCTCAGGATGGCCATAAAGCAGTTACCGGGAAAGCTGGCCTTTCAGCTGGGGTCTACCTGACCCCAGAGCCACTATGCTACTGCAGCAAGCAAGAGCAAAGGAAATGCATGCCGAGACCAGGTTGTGAAGACAAAAGCCAGTGTGCAGTGCTCTCAATTCCCGGCCAATAGGAGCCCTTTGCGAAGCACTGTTTGCTGAGAAGAAGGGTATCCATTAAGGGCTTTCTCTGTTAAGATGGGTGACATGGTTTGAACATTATGATGTTCATAGTGAACACTGACTTCTAGAACATTGGAGCTGGCCTCCCAAGCTATGTTAAGTAAGGTAGAATCTAATTTAATTCCTTCAACTTACACATAAAAAACTGACACCTGCAGAGGTGAGGTTTTAATTTCTTGGCAATAATAGAATATGGCTTACAGTCTGAATCTCTTGATTCTCTCGATCTAGAGCTTTCCAATCACATTGAGGCCGCTGTGTTTCATAATGTAAAGCAATCAGATGCAACAAAATGATTTTGAATGGACTTTGGAGGGTATTGCTTTTCCATCTGCTAGGTGATTTGTCTCTAGGTTCAATTTTTTTAGGCCAAAGCCACATATCGACTAGTGTTTACTCTCAAGGCTTTGTAGCTTTCTGATATTTTATTAACAGAATCCCCTGAGGTTCAGCCTATTCATATCCCTAAATATAAAAGTCCCCATGTGAAACTTTTCTATACCATCTATCCTGCGTGTTGTTCTAATTTACATGGAACTACTTAAGGCTGAAGTTATGCTCCAGATGGTTTCATGTTGCAAATACAAAGAGTAACCAAATAAAACAACAGTATAAAACACAGTAGTTTAATGGAACAAGCAGAGTAGAAAATAAAAGGATAAATTGATACTTACAGATTTGTATCAGTTTGAATTCCTACGACCTGCTCTCAAATATGCTTACCTTAGAAGGGTTCATCTGAATTTTTCTGTCATGAATTCAGGGCTTCTCTTCAATCTCAAACTCCAGGCCATTATTTAGGCCACTTCCTTAGTTTTGAAGGTACATGTTTTTCCCATTGGGTTTGACCTTAAGATTGATCTTGAGCCTCTGAGTTTGACTACTTAAAATAATTAGGTTGCAGAAGTAACAAGAACATTTCTCATTAGGCTAGAAATGATGAGAACAGAATGTCCATTGACTTTTATTCTGATAAAGCAAGCTGGAATTCCCAGAAGACTAAGAATAGATAGTGAGAACAGATGTTATCAGATTTGGAGACTTATGAAGTAATTCTGTGTATGTCATTTGACTAAGTATATGTTTTGCAAAACTAAGTTCTGCCAGCACCACACCCAAGACATTTACTATAGATGCATTTCAAATAAGTACAGACGGATTTTCTACAGTGATGCTTTTTCTTCATTGGGTTGTGTTAAAAGGAATGCAGAGAGTATCTGGATGCTAAGTACAAGTACAGGTGATGGACGCCTATAATTCATATATCTAGGAATCTAATCTGTCATTACTTTGGGAAGAAAAGTATACTACATGATTAAGGGATGAATCTTTACAAATCTCTTGCATTTAAGAATGTTTGTAAGCTAAACAAATTCATTTACATTTAAGTATGAATACAGATTGAATATTTGTACATTTTTAAAATTGAAATATCTTTGACATATAACATGAATTTAGGGTGTTCAACTTGTTAACTTGATACATTAATATATTGTATATAAATCCCATTATACAATAATTGGCACCCAGATGGGAGAGGGTTTGAGGGTTGGGTGAACAAGGTGAAGGGAGTAAGAAATACAGACTGGCAGTTACAAAACAGTCATGGGGATGTAAAGTACAGCACAGGGAGTGTAGTCAATAGTGTTGTAGTAACTATAGACGGCGTCAGGTAGGAGCAAGACTTATCAGAGGGATCACTTCATAAGTTATATAAATGTCCAACCACTGTGCTGCACATCTGAAACTAATATAATACTGAATGTCAACTGCAATTAAAAAAGGAAAAAAGGTATATGCTCTCTCCTGTTAACTGCAGCATTATTCACAACACCCAAGATGAGGATGATAATTTCAACTCACTGTTTTTCAAATTCCTACCAGTGTCTTATTTGGGGGCTGAGAGGGGAATTTTAGATTGAGTTATAATTGTATTTAATAACACTCCTTATCTTCCATTTTAAAAGTGGTATAAATATAAGAAACTATAAAATTATAACCATCAAAATTCTAAAAAAGCGGCCAGATTTAACAGGTTGTATTTGGAAAAAGGCAAATAAATAGAGTGGGAAGGGAACATACAAAGTGGAAAGGCAAGAAACAACCACAGAAAAGACAGGTTTTTGAGCGATGTGAGAAAGCCTTTCAGTCAGAGGTTGGCCTGAAGGATGCAGTTTTCTCCTCGCCACCTCCAGCTCGTGCGGGGTCTCGGGCTGCCCCAAGCACTATTGGAGAGAGCACTCTCGGACATTTCTCAGGAATCTTTCACAAAGAGTGTTCACAAATAATGGGCACATCTCCAACGTCCCTTTAATTCCATGGATTTGTGCAAAATGAAACAGAAACAGAAAACCTAGGGCAATCCAAAATATATGTATCTGGGTTTGGAAGTTATTGTCCTTTTAATGACTATTAGAGCAGGCAGAGAGAATAAAAGCTCTTGGTCAATTAGAATATTCACCCTGTTCCATGGACTGGTTTGGACAGCAAACAAGCTAAAAAAGGATTGGAAGACTTTGGCTAAAACCGAATGATAAAGATTTATTCAAGGGTCTTAGTGTTTGCAAATAGGAAACACAGCTAGGCAGAAACTCAGAAGTGTTCTAAGAAAAAAGTTAAAGGTTCTTATAATAAGAAATACCTTCCTGAGAATGGTAAGTCCTGCATTCTCAGCCTTAGGATTGGCTCAGAATGGTCAGATGTCAGGCAGTCTGGCTAATGGATGTCAGGTGGCCTAGAGGATGGGCGTCAGGTGGTCTGGGCTCATCTGGTGTTGATGTCTTGTGGTTTGGATATGCGAGTCCTTCAGGAGGTAATTAGAGAGTTATGTGGAGGTTTAGGGGTATATCCAGGCATTGATGCAGGAGTGGAAAGTTCAAAAACACATTTTAAGCTCTCAGGCTAGTTCAGTCTTCCCTCATGCCTCAACCTTCGCAATGTTAATAATTTTAACAGCTTGGTTACAATTTTATATATTCCCTATCTTCCTCAGAAGAAAGGTTCTCTTTCCTCAGGAACCACCTAGATTATGGTTCTGTAGAGGCTAAATAATGAAAGAACATGCAGGAAAATTTATCCAAAACTTGGAAATAAGGTACACACACATGTGGGCAGAACGTCTTCCAATACAAAACAGGGGCAAAGGCTATTCAAGAATTGTGTAGGGAATGTATTTAGTTCATAGCAATGCTTAGTATTTTTTTCAAGATTTTATTTGTTTTGAGAGAGAGGGGAAGGGAAGAAGAAAGAAAGGGAGAGAAGCATCAATGTGTAGTTGCCTCTCATGCACCCCATAATGGGGACCTGGCCCTCAACCCAGGCATGTGCCCTGACTGGAAATTGAACCAGTGATCCTTTGATTCTCAGGCCTGTGCTCAATCCACTGAGCTACACCAGCCAGGGCAGCAATTCTTAGTATTACTAGGAGCCCCAAACTTAGGTAACTCAAAGACTTTGTTAGGTTGAAATGGTGGTAGAGCCTGGTGGAACAGATAATTCCAGATTTATGGCCTATTCGTCATTACCAATTTATATCTAATTCATTAATCTTATACTAACATTTTTTTGTTAAATTTCCTATAAATATTCCAGCTTCTTAAATGCTTTTTGAATTTATAACATCTTATTGGTCCTCTCATTAGTTAATGAGTTAAATTAAAATCTTTTACATGTGTTAATTTTCTATTTGCTTGAGAGTCATAATTTTATTTTTTGAAAATTAGACTTTAACATGGAGGATAAAGAATCTATCCTTAATCCGCAGTTTTGCCGATACTCGGTGAAGTGGGATCATTATTTGCGATTTGCTATGAATATTTATTCCTATCACCTAATTTGTAATTTGCTATGTATTTTTATGCCTGTTAGTTAAGCCTCCACATAGGAGGTTGTATTCTCCTAAATAGTGTTTTTGCAAACAAATCCTCAACAATTTTAGTCAGTAAAATACCTGAATTTGGTGGGCCCAGTAACCATTTATAGACAGGACCCTCGTGTTCAGAGCTGACGGACTAAGTAAGCCGAGGCCAATATGGAGCTACAGCTAAGTAGAGTCAACATCATCACTGTACCTGATTTTCTGCTCTGCCTTACTCTCCCTTTATCCTCCTGCACACATTTTGCAGGGTATTTTGAGACAGGTTTTTTAGAGAACAGTTGAGTGGTCCAGCACTTCATAACTGTTTGTATGCCTTTGTTATTGCCATTCGGTAGGGTGAATAGATACCTAATTGCTAACAGCATCGTGGGTGCTTGGGTCCTATGCCTACAGCGTTCCACTGATTTAAAAGGATAGAGATTCCCATTTGACAAGCAGTGCTCGTTAGTGGATTTCTCCATTTCTTACACTGGGAGTTAATGACAGATCGTTGAGATTGCTTTGAATTATGGGTAAACTCTTTGATATGACTAAAGTAGAATGATAGCAAAGAATTTACTTACTGATCACATCTCATTTGTCTACATTCCATTACTTCTATATAATGTCATGGTCATTGACTAAAGGTGTTTTATATTTGTTATGCTAATGTGCTGTGGAAAGAACACCTTTTTAAATTCCCAGTTCAGAGTATCCTGTTTAATAACAGTTGAAAGTGATTAACTTGAACTTTACCAAGGATTGTATCAACACCATCAGTATTTTTTACTTATGTGAAAAGTAGTTGAAACGTAAATACTCCAATTTTGCCTAATCGTATAAGCCCGTTAGTCATCTTCCTGCAATTGCAGGGGTGGTGTGGGGAGACCAGGAGTAGGTGATAGGGAAGATTCCTTTTTAGTAAGCCTTTTCTGAGTCTGCTTTGGACTTTTGTCTAGTGATATCCAGGGATTTACAGTCTTTAACTAATTTGTGAGTTTTCTCTTAAAATAAAAACACTCTACATTAGTATTTACAGTTCACAAATTATTCCCAGCAACAGGTTTGTCCCTTGTAACTACTAGCTTGGGTGCATAGTAAGTACTCAGTGTGTTTGCTATAAATTCATACATTCCACTATAAATGTTTAAACCTTCCTGGCTCAGGTTTGGCTTTTCCCAAGTATTAGAGTAATAATAGATAAGAAAAACATTTGTCTTTCATTTTCTTTCTGACCTGAGTTAATTATTTCCATTATAAGGGAAAGTAAATAATGTCTTATGTAAAAGGCGAAATGTGGAAATGGCATTGGATTTGAAGACGGAAGCACTCATTTCTAGTCTGGTTCTACAACACAGGCAATTCTTATCTCTCATCTGCAACGTGGGGATAATACAGAGTTGTGTGTTACATACGAAAGCACTCCATCTTTGCAAAGTGCTTTACAAGTGGGAGGTTTCCCGTTCTCTGATTAACTTACACAATTCTGTACTAGATTAACATCTATTAATTCTTTTTAAAGTAATTTTTATTTTAAAATTACAGTTCTTATACAATATGATATTAGTTTCAGGGGTACAACATGGTGATTAGGCGTTTATATAACTTACGAAGTGATCACTCCAATAAGTCTGCTACCCACGTGACACCATTCCTAGCTATTACAATATTATTGACTTTATTCCCTGTGCTGTACTTCCAGGGAAAGGCTGTAAACAGTCCCTGTGACTGTTTTAATAACTGGAAATTTGCACTTCTTAATCCCTTCCCCCTTGTCATCCATCCCCCACTTCCCCTCCCAGCTGGCAATCATCAGCTTGTTCTTTGTATCTATGACTTTGTTTCCGTTTTCTTTTTCTTCGTTCATTCCTTCTGATACCCCTATGGTGCAGATATTGGTATGTTTGATGTTGTCCAGGTGGTTCCTTAAAGTATTCTCACTTTTTAGAAATTCTTTTTTCTTTTTGTTGTTTTGGTTTGGTGTTTTCTACTCCCTTGGCTGCCAAATTACTAATTTGATCCTGTGCTTTATTTGCTCTACTGTCGACTCCCTCTAATGTATTCTTCATTTCAGTTATTATATTCTCCCTATCTGACTGGTTCTTTTTTACATTTTCTATTTCCATTTTTACATTTCCTATCTCTTTATTAAATTCTCACTCAGTTCATCTACTCTTCCCCTAAATTCATTGAACATCCTTTAACCGGTGTTTCAAATTTGGCCTCTGGAAAATTGTTTGTCTCCATTTTTAGTTCTTTTTCTGGAGTTTTGTCCCATTCTTCCATTTGGGACTTGTTTCTTTGTCTCCTCATTTTGGCAGCCTCTCTATGTTTGTGTCCATGTATTAGGTAGATCTGCTACATCTCCCAGTCTTGGTAGAGTGGTCTAATGTATGGGGCCCAGAGACGTAGTCTTCCTGGTCACCTGAAATGGGTATTCCAGGTATGCCCCTTGTGTGGGTTGGATGTGCTCTCCTATTGTAGTAGAGCTTTGATTTCTATTTGCACATCAGTAGGAGGGACTGACCCTCAGGCTGACTGGCTGTGACAAATGGCTGTGACAGTAACAGAAGAGCTGTTTCAAGAACAGGATATTGAGCAGGATTTGCTTCAGTGGGCCTCTCATGCGTGCCAAACCCCCGTTGGGTATGTTGTTTGTGGAGGTGGTTGGATGGTGCTCTGGTGTGGTCTGGGGCTGGCCACCAGGTGTGTTGGTTCTGGAGCCTTTTTGGGGGGGCTATGCTGTCAGCTGCTGCCAGTGCCTGGCCCGGAGTTACCTGGCATGAGCTACAAAGTGACCTGCAAATGGTTGCCATCTGTGGGGGCTTAGAGGTGCTTGGGAGAGGCTAAGCTGTGAACCACCTTTCCTGAAGCCTGACTGGCACTTCCCCTTCATGGGAGACCCACTAACCCCAACCCTCCAACTCCGCCAGAGGCTGTGTCGGTGACTGAGCCTAACAGGCAAGAGGTGGCCGCTGCAGGTGGATCTCAGGGCCTTGGAGCCCTGAGCTTTGGAGCTTTTGCTGACCTGCCCCCAGGCCCGGTGCTGGTAAAAGCCAGCCTTGATGAGCAGCTTGGTCCTTTCCATGCAACCCAATCCCAGCAGAGACAGCCACAAGCTGCGGATCACTTGTAGCTCCAGACAGGTTGGCAAGCCAGGCACAGACAGTATCTGACATTGGCCCAGAGTCCATGCCAAGAGGCCCCAAACCAACACACTCAGCAGCCAGATTCAGACAACAGCAGAGCAGGATCCAAAAGCTTCACAAGCTGCATATCCAAGGGAGACCTCGGCAGGCACCAAACCCTGCTGAGGTGAATTCCACTGTGTGTGGTCAGCACCCACACAGCAGCTCACCTGCTAAGGTCCAGGGTGAGCCTCATGGTCAGCCAGCCTGGGGGTCAATCCCACGCACAAATGGGCCAACAGCAATCAAGACTCTGAGGCTGATGAGTTATAACTTGATAAGAAAATGAGAATTGAGCTCATTCACATTATCCCCATCTTTTCTTCTCCTCCATGTCTTTGATATATTTACATTATTTTTATTTCTTCTACTGTACATCTTTATAGCTAACACATATTTATAACCAGTATTTCTTGTTCCATCAATTCTCAATACTATCTTTTTAACTCCCCATTCTGTAAGACGATGGCACGAACGCAGACATGTTTTTCACTTTCATCCTGTGCTCACATCCACCTCCAGTCAACTGCACTTTAAATCTTTGCTGTCAGGGTGCTGAAATTCGCATTTTGTCTTACAGACACAACAAAGCCTTCTGTGTTTTGCTGAACGTTAACTCTAAAGTTGAAAAGTAATACAAAGTCTTTATTAAGATAGTAAATGTTATTCAATGTCAGGACAATTTACTATACCAAAATTATATTTCCTTCTTTATAGATTCAGAGTAATAACACCTAGCCTGTTTAAAGGAAAATGTTGTTAGCTTTAATATCAAATGTATACTCTTTGTTACACTTTTACTAACCAGTAGCTTCATTTTAATTTGTTTCATGATTAGACTATGTTTTCCATGTGTTTTTATTTTGTTTTATTTTTCCTGGGGTTTCTATTTACCTTTCTTTTTCTAGTTGCATTATTTGCCTCTGTCATGTGTGTATCTTTATTACTGCTATAAAAAATTACCACAAACCTGGGGCCTTACAACAATACACATTTATAATCCTCCAGTTCAGTAGTTTTGAAGTGGAAAATGGGTTGGTAGGACTGCCTTCCTTCTGGAAGCTCATGGGGGAGAATTTTTGTTGCTGCTTTTTCCAGTTTGTGGAGACTATCCACATTCCTTGGCTCAGCACCCTGGGCTGCTCCGCCCTCTGCTTCTGTTGTCACACCTCCAGCTCTCACTCCCACCAACCCTCCCGTCTCCCTCTAGTGACTGCATTGAACCCCCCTGGATAATCCAAGATAATCTCATTTCAAGGTCATGGATTTAACCTCACTTGCAACGACCCCATTGCCACGTAAGGTAGCTCACTCCCAGGTTCTGGGCACTAGGATGTGGACCTCTTTGGGGAGCTGTTGTCATATACACGGGATTTTCCAGCTTCTCAGTCATATTTTTTAGTTCATCGAAAACGTAAATAAGCATTAGATGTTGAGAAGGGTCCTGGGAAATCAGATTTTCTCCAAAATTGTTTCCAAGTTGTTTGTTCCTCCATGCTTTTTCTGGCACTAACCTTAGTATAGAAAAGAGAACTTGTATTTTCCAATTGTGTATGGATAGTAGGCAGAAAAAACCTTTTGAGCAAAAACGTGTGTGCTTCTCTCCATTTCTAGTTCGGCCGAAAATTGTTACCTTCTTGGAGGAACCTCCTCGAGTCCTCAAAGTCAAGTCAGCACATTCTACCATGGTCCCTTTCCCAGTCTCTGAATGCTGCAGTCTTGTTACGTACACTGTCCGAATCCCCAGACTCGAAAGATGAGTGACTGCCACATAATAGCGACTAGCACTTCGCTTTTCAGTTATGAGGAAGAGCCATTCAGTGCAGATCACACCCTCGGTCCCTGTGGCAATTCCCTGGTGGGCACAGTGATGGATTGAATGGCTCCATGATAGTTTAATGAGACTCGATCCTGGAATTTTATCGGGACAACTGATAAATAGGGCTGGTTTTCCCCTTTCAGTGGCTGTGCTGGTGGGTGTCAGTTCGGAGCTGTGGGTAGCCATCTGGGTGTCATTACGGGAAAGTGTGCCTGAGGGCACAACCAGCAAAGAGAAAAACAGAGCTGTGAGTTGGAGAGACAGATTGAGTCTCGATGACAGTTGGTAAGCCCCTTGAACTGGGAACAGCTAAAGTCAACTGTACATCTCAATGATGTGTGACCTTTTTGCTAGTTCGTCTTAGTTTTCTCCACAAGTTAAGAACAGCTATTAAAGTAAGAAATTGGTGGGGACAGAAATATGGATCAATCGTTTATTCGGTTAAGAAAATTTCCTGAGATAACTTGAGGCTCTCATCTAAATCTCTTATATTGGTAGTCTCTATTCTCTTTTCTCAAAAGGGGTAGCAGGAAACATAGAATATTGCTCCCTGAGGGTAATTCGTTATATGTTTGTTTTCTCACATCTCAGAATGCAAGTTGGCAGTGGGAACTGGGTGACGATGACTTTCTAGTGGAGGAAAAGAAAGTCACTTAAACACTTGAAAATTCCCATTTACTTCACACTGAATTAGTTTTAACACACACACACACACACACACACACACACACTACAGAAGGAGACGAAAATATTCCACAGATAGTTTTAATAGCAAGGTCAAGTCCATGTACTTTTCCTGGTCAGTCTTCTTTAGGGACATAGCTATGCTAAGGACAAAAAGAAAAGCCTCATTTCAAACATCTGTGTATTTACCATATCATCCTCCTGCTGGATTTCCTTTGGATTTAGTTCTCAAAGATAGAATCTAAAGTCTTTAGAGCTGAAAAAAAACCACCCAAATAGACTTTAGGTATTCAGACTTTCTTCTGAATTTTAGGGGGATGCCTGCTCCCTAGGCTTTCAATTTTAACAAGAACCATTTCATCTCATCTTCAGTATCTACTTTAAAAAATGTTTTCCATACGCTTTCTGATTGTTATCTGCTTACAAAACACGGAAATGGTTCGCGTAAGTAACGTTATTTGCAAAGGAAGGCTTCCTGGGGCTGTCAGTGCAGGGCTGTGCCTGCCTCCCCCAAATTCCGGGATAATCTTCGCTGCCGGTCTGATGGACTTTGTAGAATTGTTATGACAGTCAGAGTGCTCTCAGGGCCCTGAGCCACAGGAAGTATTTTTCCAATATTATAGTTTATCTGTGATGTTTTTACTGCTATGTCCTCTAAAATAATCAGGAAGACAAACTCAACATGGCTCATTCTTGGATACTTTTGTTTTGTTCTGGGAAGACAGCTTTTGGATCTGAGAGGTGGGTGATGCTACACTGTTTCCCCTTTGAGAGACTCCAAAGGGACTGGTGAAATTAAACACACAGAATTTAGCTGGTCCTTCTGCACTCTCACAGAAACATGTGCCCATTTTCCAGTACTTGGGATTCCCATATGCAGGCGTATTAGAGTAACCATCACACCAGGTTTGATAGAGTTGGCTCTTAGCTCTGAGTTTGGTCCTGAGTTTGCTTGGTAACTCTGCATACTCTCAGGGCCCTGGATTGACCTGATTACCAGGGAAGGTGCAGTGTAAGAGCAGAGCCCACAAGCACACAGAGGAGCTCTGGGCAGATCCTACAGAGCTGTCCTCCGCAGGCAGGCCCGTATAGAGTCGGGCCCATAGAGAGCCATCCCCAACCCTCCGCACTTCAGTGGGGAATTGCTTTATTTCAGAGCTGTCACCTCAGAGCACAGCACTACAGCAACAGGATTTTGATGTGGGGGGAGGTCGGAAGTAACATTTCAAAGGCCTGGGCATTGCCCAAGTCTATGTAGGACACTGTGGAGGGCTGTGCTGGATATTATGGGAATGTGGATTGCAAAAAAAGAGAGAAATCAGGGGCCCATAAAAGAGGTAGAAAGGCATTGAATTCAGATGCGTTTGTCTGTCTCAGTTTTGCTCACCAGTGGCCTTGTTTCAGAGCTAAACCCTTCAGAAAAGGGTCAGGCGAAAACACGCTGAGTATATTCTTCTCTCCGCTTTGATGCCCATTTGGAACGATTTTTCTTTGTGGTCACATTTGAGTTTACGTGACTTCCACAATCAAACTTCCAGAAGCAGTTTCACGCTGACAGTTGTTGCCAAGTGGATCAGTGGATAATAAACCAAATTGTTTGCATTGTAGGTCAAAACATTCATGCTGCTCTGATGAAGAGACCCTGTAATTTTCTCATTGTCTAAGTGGGACATTTGTCTCAAGACATTTCCAAAGGAGAGCCCTCATTACAGCCACAGGTAAGGAACTTTTGGCTACCAGCTCCCTTCCAGACCTCTCTTAGAGAGTGCAAAGTAAGTGGTTGTCTGATTGGCTGGTATTATTTAGAAGAAGTACTTGTCCAAAAAAAAAAAAGAGAGTAGGCAGATAGACTGAATTAATAATTTATATAACAATTTTGCCCTGTGGGTGGTTGTTATTAACATATAAATTAACTTGTAAAGCATCTTCTGTACAGTGCATAAACTCTGGAACAATCATAAAATAAAACTAGGCCCCCCAAAATCTCTCTTTACACGCACTAAAATTTTCCATAATTCAAAATGAAGGAAGAACTCAAGTTTCTGAAAGCATGTAAGACGACCTCACTGTGCCATTGAATTTTGAATCATTTCCAATAAAAGCCTTCCTTTAATATTTGGGCATAGGTTCTTGCCAAACAAGTCCACGAAGGCAGAAAATGGAAGCATGCAAGCTTTGGGAGTTCCTCTTACATATGTAGGCATGCCAAGTCCTGCTCTGCTACCTAATCCTTATACTCCACTTGTAGCTTCAGAGAGCAGGGGATAGATTCTGCAGAAAGCCTGCTTGAGAGCAGACTTCAGATCCCCTGGAAATAAGCCCGGTGGCCATCTCGTCTCTAGTGCTTTTGAAGCCCAGGAACTGGATCATGCCCAGAAGGCCCAGGATGAGGGTATTTAAGGGTATTGTAGTATTTCAAAAACATTTGTCAATGGCCATGTGCACTAGATTGTAATTGATTCAGTAATCAATACAGAATTTTTCTTAATATTTTTTCCTGATTGTTTTTTTTCAAATTAATGAGACCCCTTATATTTATTTATATTGGGCAGAGGGAGGGGAGCGAGGGAGGGCCAAAATATAGAAAATGTAATAAATGCTATGATAAATATGCACCACCAATATGGACAAATATTAACTTTCATTCCCTTCAGGTTTCTTTTTGTTTGTTTGTTTTTGGTAAGGCATTAAAATTTACATGTTCTTCTCCAGGCCCATTTTTCTCTTTCCAAAGATCAGTATCATCTATCCTCTGGTTTATGTATTCTAGTTATATTTTTGTTATTGTATTATGTTTATTTTATGTTCTTTAACTTGGTTTTGTAATAGTCTTCATAAGTGTCTTGCCCAATTAAAAATGTTGTTATTACATTCTGTAATTGTTATTGCTAGTGCTTAAGTATGGTATTGCGTGTGTGTGTATGTGTGTGTGTGTACCCATCTCAGGTTGGGTATCTTTGGAATTCTTTAATGTTACATGTTATCTGAAGGTTCTCTTGAATTTTCTAGGAAGATAGTTATATAGTGTACAAATGGAAAATTTGTCTCTTTCTTTCCAATTCTTATACCTTTTTTCCTGTATTCCTCCTTTGGTTGGGAACTTAGTTCAGCACTGAATAGTAGGGTAATGGCAAGCATTCCTGTCATATTTCTTACTTTACTGGAAATGCTTCTAAAGTTTCACCATTGAGGCTAATGTTTATTGTTAGTTTGTCATTTAATTAGGCAGAAGTTGCTTTCTATGCATACTTTTTATTTTTTCTACATTATTGAAAGAAACATATGGCATTTCCCTGTCAATCTCTTAATGCAGTAAATGTAGTGATTTAATTTGATAGGTTTTTTTTTTGTCTTTCTATGAATGATTTATTTCATTTGGCAAAATGTTCTTCAGGTCCATCCATGTTGCTGCAAATTCAGGACTTCCTTCTTTTTAAAGGAAGGTACATCCCATTAAATAACATCCCATTAAAGGTAGGTACCACCCATTAAAGGTAGGTACCACCTTTCATTTATCCATCCATCCATCAGTGGACATCCAGCTTGTTGCACGTGGACAGTTGTTTTCCAATGTGCAATCATTCTTGCCTCCCTCTACCTAATTCATTCAGTCATAATATACACATACAATATGGCAATTTGGGCACTTTTCAATTAATTATATCACTCACTTAACAAATATTCACTGAGTACTTCCTGTGTGCCAGGCAATTAGGCAATAGAAGTATAACAGTGAGCAAAATAAGTTTAAAAGAAATTGTTAGCCTTATAGATGATATTTAAGGAATCTACCAACAGGCAGGATTAGTAAGTAAAATGTATAGTATATTAGATAGCGATTGCTATTCAAGGGAAGGACCAAGGTAGAAAAGGGATGTGCAGTCTGTTGGAAGAGTTGGGCTTTAAGTCGTGTCTAGGGAAACTTTCACAAAAGTGTAAGTCTGAGGAAAGGCCTGTAGAAAGTGAGAGGACCCAGCTGTGCAGCTAACTGGGTGAAGAATATTCCCAGGAGAGGAAACAGAAATTAAACAGTCAAAGCAGGAACAATTCTGGTATGTTTGAAGAATAATTTGGTAATTTTTTCTAGAAGATTGCTTATTTTTTTGAAATGTTCAAATCTGTGGGCTTAAAATTACTTATAATGCTTAATTATTTAAAAATGGTGCGTGTGAAATCTCTACTATTGTTGTTTTATCACTTTTTATTTTGATCAGTCTACCTAGAAGTTTGTCTGTTTTGTTACTGTACTCAATATTATTATTACCAAATATGTACACACCCCATTTGCACATGTGCAAAAAAGTCACTCATGTTTCTTTACCCCAGGCGACATCCTTCCTGTTGTGAAGGACACTAGCAAACTTCTGGGCCTCTTTCATGTCAAACAGGAGCTGGTGAAGATTTGGGGTTGCTGGCGCAGGCTCTCTTTCGACTAAACACACCGTGTTCCCGTTTTGACTCGACTGCAACCTAGTGACGTGGGCGTGAGGCCTTCTGCAAGGCAGCCCCGCGGTGATTCCACAAGGGCACAAGCTGCCCTCCTTTCGCCGTTGCTCTCAATGAGCAGTAAATGAGGCAAACCATAGACGTTATTGGTGTAACATCTGGCGCTTATTGAGCACTCAATAAATGTCAATTATGATTATAATTAGAGTGATTATTGGTACGTCTTTGTGCAGGTACTGTGCTAAGTCATCCCTTGTTCTCTGGACCTGCCCGGCACCATGTGACAGTATTATGACCTAGGAGCTCCGAAGCTGTGCTGGTGTTTCCCGACCCTAAGTCCCATGCTCTTCATCGCCATCCCCCCTGTGCCTGGACAGTTAAGGGAGGATGAATCAAAGGAAGAGTTCAAGAACTCTGGCATCGTTCTACTATATCGGGTATTCAAGAGTGAAAACGAGAGTTTCCTCATGTTGTCATCAATGTTGCTGGTATTTAGACCACGCAATCCAAGTTGCAATCTACAAGTAAACTTCCTTGAAAACTCTTCAGGAATGTTACGCTTTTAAGAAGTGCAAATGGCTAGTTACAGACTAGCCACAGAGATGTAAAATATAGTACAGGAAAAATAATCAAGAATATCCTAATAACTATGTGTGGGGCCAGGTGGGTACTTGAAGTATCGTGGGGAGGGGGCGTCGACATGACTCTGTAAACATGGGATTGTCTAACCACTATGCTGTGTATCTGAAACTAATACAAACTAATGGAGTGTAAAAAAAAACCCCTATAAATCTGATTAAAAAAAGAATGCCCTGATTTTTTTTTCTTTTCACAGAACGATAAACATTAATGAAACCTTTCATTTTCATTTGGAAAAAGATGTTTTTTGGCACTGAACCATCTAGCGTGAGGATATTTTCTGCAACACCAAACAGTCACTGATAGCTAACGACACTGGTTTTGCTTAAATGGCAACTAGCATGAAGCAACCAAATTGTCACATCTAGCCAGGAACCATATGAGACACTTTAAGCTAAGGGGACATCAGCATCAAAGGGAAAGACTTTTTCAGCTAATACTTAACCTGGATATTAATCCATCCTTTTTGAGAAGAAGAAGAAGAAAAAAAAGCAAGTTTGAGGGACATTGATAGAAAGAGGAGGAGAAAAGGAAATTCTGGTTATTTGGCACTTAAAGAAGTACCAGTGAAACAAACTACGTACTTCAAGTGGCCTCGTTTCATGAATAGCAATTACTGTGGAAGCAACAGCAGTTAGAAGCATAAATAGTATTGATAAAGATTTTATAATTAAAGTCTGCACTCTGAGCAATTGCATTAACATAAGTGGGAGTGGGTAAATAGTACTCAAGTGGGGAGTGGGAAGCTCAGAAGAGGGTCACCAAGCAAAGGAAGAATAAGACAAATAAAGGAGAGGCTCTGGGCAGGAGAGGGCTCTCCCTGTGGTCCTCTCAGCTCAGAATTCATCTATCCCTTATCAAGAAAGGATTAGAGCAAATGCTAGAAGCATTCCAAATATTACTTGTAGTCAGTCTACTGTGTTGTAAATGGTTGCTTAGATTGATAGTGGAGTAACTATATTCAATATAACATTTATCCTTTTATCATCAATATAAAGCCCTGAGTAAAAGTCTTCCTTCAGGCATTGTTAATGAAACTGGAGGGAATTCAGCTGATAATTACAGTGTAGCCTTTGTACACTTGTAATGAGAAAGAAAGAGAGAGAGAGAGAGAGAGAGAGAGAGAGAGAGAGAGAGAGAGAAGCCCTCATGCCCTAAGGCATGCATTGTATGTAATGAATTAACTTCCTTTCTTTGCATCTAGAATGCTATTGTGGTGCCTCATCACCCCTAAAGAAGTGAGAATGTAATATTCAAGTCATGTTTTGGTAGAGGTTAATTTCCTTATGAAACCTGTATTGAGAAAGGCTGCTAGAAAATTTCTTCAAAGGAGGCTTTGTCCTATCTGGAGGTGTCATATAGGCTTCCCTGATATATTGAGATGTGTTGAGGTATTTCTTTGTACTGGCACTTCACCCAGTGGCATCAGACTTTGGAGCCAAGCCAGCATGGGTTCAGATTCCTGTTCTGCTGCCTCCAGATTGTCTGATTTAGGGAAAGTCATTTATCCACACCTGTGACATGTGTAATATATATGACGTAATAATCTTGCCTACCTTGCAAGGTTGCTGTGATGCTTTTATGACACAAAGCACGTAAAGCAGACCTTGGCACACTGCGAGCACTCAACACATGTTATTATTAACCACTGGAGGTGATAATCTCAAGCACCCCCACTGCACAGCTTTCCTCTTGGGGAGCCTGAGAAGAGCACAGAACCATTAGACCTGTCTCCTACTGAGCCATCTGGCATTGATTTTTCAACTGCACATCCTGGGGACAAGCTGCATATCACTAAAGCCATAAAATAAAGGAAGCAATAACTCTCCTCTGACCACTCAACTGCTAAAATGAAGGACCTGAAGTTTTATACCCTCCAGGATAACACAGAGAAAGCCTTGTTATCGGTTACCCTGTTGCTGGTTTCCAGACTGTTAGCTAAGGGGGATGGGGTGTTCTGTACGCTAGAGGCTTACACGATCCATTAGCATTGTGATCTCTTTGAGTTCTTGTCATAACCTGCAGTGGTGTTTTATGAAAGAATTAACCCCAAGTAGCTTTTGCAGCAATAAAATAACATGCTGTGGAAGGCTTGCTTATTTTCTGCATGCATTTTACTGCTACGTAAGACACGGAGGGTGAGGAAATGTAAGAGGAAAAACGTGTGGAGAGGCTGAGGAGCACAGAGATAAGAGGGAGAAGTATGTATTGATTCTATTCTTTCTTCTTTGCTTCAACCAAGTATGTGTTTTCTAAGTTTTTTTTTCAGACTACAAAAAAATAAAATAAAATAGCAGGGTCAATTTTTAAAAAGACCATGAGCTATTTTTCTTTCTAGTTATAAAGTAACACATACTTATTGCAAAAAAATGTGAACAGCGTATTGAGAATATTTTTTAAAATTCCCCATAATGCTATTAACTAGATGTAAACATGTAACATTTTTTAAAAGATTTTATTTATTTATTTTTAGAGAGAGGGAAGGGAAGAAGAGAGAGAGGGAGAGGAACATCAATGTGTGGTTGCCTCTCACACCCCACCCCACCGGGGACCCAGCCTGCAACCCAGGCATGTGCCCTGACTGGGAATTGAACCGCTGACCCTTGAATCCACAGGCTGACACTCAATCCACTGACCCACACTAGCCAGGGCTTAAACATGTAACATTTTGATGCATTTTCTTCTAATATGTATTCTATATATACATGTAGGGGTCAAATTAAACATACAATTTTGTATGTTCCTTTTTTTATCATTACTATTATTATTACCATGTCATTGAAAATTCTTTTAAAGATAAAATATGGCCAATTCATTATATCACACACAAGAATAAACTCTAAATAAATCAGACATCTAAATGTTAAGAAAGTGATCTACATAACACTAGAAGAAAATATGAGTGATTTTCTCTAGTGCCTAGGTGGGGGGCAGAAAGAGCTATCTAAATGTTACTTAGAATTCAGGTGCAATTAAAATGTTTTGATAAATTTGACTAGATAAAAATTGAAAACTTTTTCATGGCCAAAACTCCCCCAAAATTGCTATAAGCAAAGTCAAAAGACAACAAATTGAAAATAAACATTTTCAGTATATATCACAGATACAGTACTAATTTCCCCAGTATATAAAAAACTTATAAAGATTGAAGTAAAAATAAATACCAAAAATCCTACAGGAAAAAAATGAACATGAGATATATTTATTTATATATATATATATATATATAAAGAACATGCCCAGGACGTGGAACTAGCTTCGGAAATGACAGAAGTCTTAGAGACCGAGTCCCTCACCTGCGAGATCTGTGCTGAGGGTAGTGAGTGTCAGAATTGAAATGAATTGTTGGACACTCAGTTGGTGTCTGGAGAATCAGAAACTTGGTTGTTGGTGCCAGAAAACACCCCAAGGAGGATGACAATATCTAACAATACTCCAATGTATACACTCTCATTCCTTGACTCAGTATTCTCACTCCTAGGAATTGACCCTTAAGGTGTACCTCCAAGAATATGAAAATACAGATGCAAAAGGTTATTCTTGGCAACATAATGTATAATTGTAAAATATTGCAAACCACCTAAATGCTTAAGCATGGGAAATGGGTTGAATAAACCATGATACAAATATACAATGTGGTATCATACAGCTGTTTGTTTTTAAAAAGAAGACTATCTCTGAACTAATATGGAATTCTAGGATATGTTAAGCGCAAATGAGTATCAATAGTATACTAACTTTGTTATAAGAAATGAGGAAATAAGAAAACATTCTTCATTTATATTCTTATAAAATTTATTTTGCAAAACTAACAGGAAAAATAAACCACATACTAAGTAAAATTGGTTGCCTATTGGGGTGGGAAACAGGAGTAAATAATACTTCATTAAGTATACAGTTTTGTGTAGTTTTGACTTTTGGAAGCATGCTAATATTATACATATTCATTTTTTTAAAAACTCAACAAAGACAGGGGAAAGCCCTAAAAATGAATGCAAACAGAAGCAAATGAAACCACTGAATTTCAAATGAACAACATAACCAGACTGAAAGAGTTATTGGTGAAAATAGAACTTATTCAAGCTACTGTTGACCAATGCACCTTTAATAAATACTCAGATAGGCAGAACTCTAACGAAGCAGGATAGAAAAAAGTCAGGAAGTGCTCCCAACAAGCAGAATGAGGACATAGGAATGGACGTCCCAGGCAGACAAGTTGCCGGGCCCTCTCACCAGAGCCCCCACCTCCACACACAATCAAAGGGACACAGTTTATGGTAGTAAATTCCTGCGGTGGTCACAGGAGTCAACAAGAAGAACTGGCTGAAACCAGATCAATCCAAGATGGAGGAAAAATGGACTGGAAAACAGCCCTACAGTTCATTATACCATCATTATAATGAGAATTGAAAATTAAAGTAGAAGGTTCAGGGGGACAAACACCATGACCCTTCTGGAACGGACCATATTAGGAACAAGACCCCCTCCTAACCAGAAGGTGGAGCCAGAATTTGGCACCGCAAAGTTCGGGAGCAACCCATCCCTGGAAACACACAGAATCCCAAGAACTGACTGACCGCGACGTGCAACTCGCTTGCGAGGTGGCCTGCGTCCACTCAAACAGGCACTTTCACTTCGTTCACAGGGGTGCCCAGTGAGACTTGCACCCAGGGGAGCAGCGGGCAGTGGCAGCTCGTCCGAGGCCCACCTCCTTATCCTGTTTCCAGGAACCTGTGTCCTGGCCTCTCTCCTTCAACCTAAATAAAACTTGCTTTTGTTTTCACTTGGACTTGATTTTTTAATTCTTTCCTGAGAGAAGTCAAGAACCCGCAAATCATAGAGTGCTTAGGGGGTCACATTTCAGGTCCACTTCTGGTGACACCAAGATGGCCCACATGATTCCTGCCTCCTGGCATATAAACCCTATAAAAGTCCCTCCCCTTGAGTATAAAAATTAGGTCACATCAGCAAGATGATGGGAGCTTACTTTCACGTTGTGTTGCCCTGTATAAAACTTTATAGGAGCAGACAAATGAGATTCTCCTGATGGCCTGGCAGGAATAAACTGCCATGCAGAGGGCCATATGGCAGGGAACAGCAGGCGCTTTCTGTGGGGAGCTCAAAACAACCCCCCACTGACAACCAGCCAGAAAGTGGAGATCTCAGTCTTACAACTGCATGGAACTGAATTCAGCCAACAACATGAGTGAGCTTAAAACAGGAGTGCAAGGTCAAGGTGAGAACCCACACAGGTGACAACTTGATTTCAACCTTGGGAGACTGAGCAGAGAACCCAGATGCTCTGTGCCCAGACTTCTAGCCTAGAGAACTGTGAAACAATAAATAGGTCTTGTTGGATAAGGGAGAAGAGAAAATCTTCTTTACAGTAAAGGTTTTTAATAAAGACAGAAAGAATGAAGGAATGATGAAGTTAGAAAATCACCATTTTCAACTATTATGGCAAAAAGTGATTCAAGCAAGCATCTTCTGAGGGGGGAAACTTTGATTATGAACAAGATATTTACAACATCACAGTATTTCTCTACAAGTTACTTATTAATTTCAAAAGGAATAAAGTAAATATAGTAGATGACTCCTTAGCCAAATAATCAAAATAAGGTCAACAATAAGGAGCAATTTCCTGAGTAGAATACATCATCACTAATGTGGTATTTCAGCAAAAAATGCATAATCTAAATCTAATCATGAGGAAACATTGGATAAATACAAATTGAGAAATATTCAATAAAATAATTTCCTGTGTTCTTCAGAAATATCAGTGTCATAAAAGACAAAGAAAGACCGAGTAATCTTGCATGTTAAAAAAGAATTCTAGAGAGATGTGGCAGCTGAACGCAGCACGTCACCTAGACTGGGGAGAGACCTCCTATGAAGAACATTACTGGGGTAACTGACAGCATGGCAATGTGGGCTGTGGATCAAGGCGTCGCAGCAGCGCTAAATTTCCCGAACTTGCAAACTGCTCTGCGGTGATGTAGGAGAGTGTGTCTTGTCTCAGGGGAGACACACCGAAGCACTCAAGGGTGAATGAAGAGGCACGGTTCACGCAACCTACCCTCCAACATTCTGGTGAGGAAAATACATGGTACACACACACACAGCATAATAAAGACAAAACCTTTTTAATTTAGACAAATGTTAAAAAATTTAATCTTGGTAAATGGTTTATGAGTATTCTTTGTACTACTGTTACAAATTTTCTGTAAGTTAAAAATTGCTTCAAAATGAAAAGTAAAATCAGATATTTTTAAACTAAAAATTCTTTTTATATGCCATTTATATTGGTTACAAAACAGTCCACCTTATGAATGTACTGTACTTTATTAACTCTTTATTTTGTTTCTAGTTTATTCTTTATTTTTAACATTATAAATAATATTGTAATGAGCATCTCTGTTCAACATTCTTTGTTTGCATCTCTGATTATATCTTTGGCATTGATTCCTAGAAGCTGAATTACTGGGGTAATGAGCTAAAACATTTTTGTTGTTGTTAAAATTTTTAAATGCTGTTGACATGTACTGTCAAAAAGCCTTTGAAAAGCTTTTTATGCATTCATTCAGTTACTCATTTTATCCACTCATTAGTGCTCACGTTCCTCCCGAACAATGAAAATAAATTTCCTTAATATCCTAAATGTACTGGCAAAATGTATTGTATTTATAAATTGTATACATTATATTAAAATTGAACCTTTCACCTATGCTTGCCAGCCATTTATGTTTGTTTTCCAAGAATTTTCTACCTATGTTTCTGCCTGTTTTGAGGGATGTTGCAAATGTTTTATTGGTAAGTTTTATTTCTTTACAGAGAAGGTATGTTACTACGTTGCCACATTCACTGCAAAGGAAGACAAGTAAGTGGTTTGACTTTTGCCTACACAGCACTGGCCCAACCGTGCAAGCTCAGGCTTAGCAGGGAGTGTTGAAGATGCTGGAGGGCTGCAGAAGCCTTCGTAAGCAGGGCCAGCTGAGGGAAGAATTAGATTACAGGTACCAGAGATCATTTAAACAAATGGGAGGGTAGGGGGAAACCTTCCCAAGGAGGCATAGTTCGCAGGCCTACATAACTGAATGGCAGAAAGCAGTGAGCAGTCCCTGGTATATGGAGATGCTCCCTCCCAAAGGATCGTGTGAACCCTGTCTCTAGGAGGAAGCCTACTCTCCTTGTAGTACCAGGATGCTGGTCACATTGAACACAGAAGCTTTAATACACAAAATGGCAAATTCTATCAGTGGTGAAAGGAAGAAAACAGTGGTGTGTCAAATGCCACTGCCTGAGAGGGGAGACAGTTTGCAGAATAAAGTTCACCCCCACCCCCAACCCCAGCACATGTGGGATCTGTGTAGATAATAGACAGCTAAGTCTGACTGGTGTTCCGGTGAGGCTGAAATAAAAATTCCTGCAAAGGCCTTCTCCATCACAGACGAGACTGTTGAGAGTCTGCTATGATCTTTGGTGACACCAAATTCTGAGATCCTGAGATGTGTGTGTGTGTGTGCCTGGAATAATGAATTCAGTCCTTGGCAACGATTTATTTTATTCATTCATTCACTCATTCATTCATTCACTCATTTATTTACTGGATTTGGGGAGGTTCTACGTCAGTTTGGTGTGTTGCATTCACTCTTCAGGAAGCTGATAAAGTGAGACTCATGAGAAAATTCTTCAGCTTCTGAGTCCCTGAAGTTTTGATCCACTCCCAGCCCAGCAGAGGCAGTGGAGGCTGCAACAACCTAGGGAGCAACCGTCCCCCTGGGCATTGCAGAAGTTAGACTGAGCAGAATGCAAAATAAGAGTGGAACTTAACTTCTCTGAACTTTAGCTCACAAGAACAAGGGAATCTGATTTCGGACTAAAATCCTGTGTATCTTTATGACTCTGGACTCTAACACGCAAAGAATTTTAACCTTTAGACTTAAGTTTCTCCCCAGGAATTTGATATGGGGAGGGTAGTATGTATGAGAATATTGGGCACCTCTATACTGGCATTTTATCATCGGAGTATTTTAATTGACTAATCTTATTGCAAAAGCTTTACTACTAGGTAATGCTGAGCAACATGGCTGGATATAATTTGGAAGAGAAAACAGAATGAGAATTACTTTATTATACCCAGGTATCTCACAAAAATTAATAACGCCCACAATGACTGTTACAGGGCTCCCCGCCACTTCCTGCACCTGTACCACCACCCAGGCAGGGTTATGCCACTCTAACAATTAGCCGTAAAACCTGAGCGCCTTGATACAACAAACGTTTGCTGTTGCTGTCATTGCGTTTTCTTGCTCATTCTATGTGCCTAGTGCATGCTGTCATGAAGTTCTGCTTGTCATACCTACTCAGGATAAAGGCTCCATCCTAACCTGAGTTTTCTTGATCACCATGGCAGAGAAGAGAACACAGTGAATCATATACTGGCCTTTACAGTTTCCACACAGAAGTGACACAGGTCACCCCTGCTTGTACCTCATTTTGTTACCAACCAGCACTAGGGGTTCTGCTGCTTGCCACTGCCATCTAGGCAAAAAGTCCAGACGTAAAGGTTTGGTGATAAAAGACGTCTTTATTCAAAAGCAGTTACTTAAGCCTATCAACTAAGGCTAAACACCTGAGTTCTCCTAGCTCTTCCCTGTTTTTAGTTATCTTGTTTCTATAGGGTTAGTTTACAAACTAAAAACAACATAATATACAAAAACTACACAATTTTGGAAGAATGGCAGGCTTCTGCCTCAGAGCCCGTCCCCTCTAGAACACCCAAAGCATAACCCTGCCCGGCTCTCCCAGCCAGCCTGATCTCCCAGGCTGTGCCCAGAGTTCCTCCCCATCCAAAGTACCGTCCGTTGTGTAACGCAGGCAGCTGCAGCACGATCATCCAGGCACCCTCGAGGAAGAGACCGTGAGCAAGCCAGAGCCTGACTCAGAGCCAGCTCAGGAGCCAGAACGCCAGCCCTCTTTTTATTTCCATTGGCTCTGGAGGCAATCAGATTCTCAGCCAATCCCATCCTAGACTGTCCTCGATTGCCTCGGCAAACTCCTCCTACCGCCCCTCCCTACTTCTCCCCAGTGATCTGAGTTATCTTAATCAGATCTCTCTGTACCAATTTGACCAGGAAAGCCAGCCTCCAAAGAGCGCGAGAAAATGCAGTTCTATCCGGTGCCTAGTAGGAGGAAGGACTGGAATGGTTGTCAAAAGCCTTTCCACAAATACGTTATGAAAAACCCACCTCTGAGTGTGCATATGCCACTACTGATTCCTTTCACCTAATTTCTGCCCTGTTACATTCAAGAAAATGAATTTCTGAATGGATGTGGAAAGCTAGACGCTAATTGGGAAAGGAGAATGATGAATCACAATCTTATAACGAAAACCGAAACCAGTGGCTGTGCCCTTTCCTTCGGGGGCAAGACCCTGAGTAAAGCCCTGAAGATGGGCACGGACAGAAACGAATCATCTCTCACCTCCATTCAGGCCAGCGGTTTCCTTGGTGTCAGAAGGACACATGACAACTCATGGCAATGTCTTGTTAAAGCAATTGCTTCTTCTAACATAGATCAAAACAATAAACCAATGAAAGCAATCAGTGATATTTCTGACAGGCTGATACACTCAAAGCTTTAATTGTCTCTCAACAGTCACAGTAGGATTTTCCTTATACAGTTGAGTGGAGGCAAAGTTCTAAGAGATAAGGGTATGTGGGGCAGAGACACAGTTAAGTACTTATGAACGTCACAAGTCAAAAACTCATTGTTTTACGGTTGATTATAAAATCTTCGGCCTGACAATAAAGACAATAGCTAACAGTTTTTGAAGCCGCCTATGTGCCAAGCACTGTGCCTAACCTTGTCAAGTATTACTGAAACCTCACCATAGTCTTATGCAGGGGTGTCAAACTCATTCTCAATGGGGGCCACATCAGTCTCGTGGTTGCCTTCAAAGTGCTGAAATAATTTTAGGACTGTATAAATGTAGCTACTCCTTAACTGTTAAGGAGTTGAAATTACATTTGGCCCTTTGAAGGCAACTGCAAGGCTGACGTGGTCCCCGGTGAAAATGAGTTTGACGCCCCTGGTCTTGTGGGTTAAGGAAGCATAATCCTCACTTCACAGGCAGGGGAGCAGAGGAACACAGCTCAGTGTCTAGCCTCACTCTCAAACACTATACCCAGCTCCCTCCTACTGAATAGAAAAATTAAACCACCAGTTGAGACATCTGTGTGATCAAAATAAGGTTTTGTAGCCAACTCCTTTCTAATGGAGAAATTATTTCAGTTAGAATAAGGAGTTTGGAGCCAGACAGAACTGATATTTAATTCTGGTCCACCCAATTAGTTACGTGGCCTTAAGCAAGTTGTTTAGCCCTCTTGGGCTTCACTTACTATTTTCCAAATTAAGATAATAATACTTTCCCCGCAGGGTTCTTTTAAAAATTAAATGAGATCACATATGCAAAGCATAGTTGTTAGAGCATAGGTATTAGCTATTACATTTATTGTTATACATCAGGTAAAATATTCTTTTGAATTCTATTCAGATACATTTCCTTGTCTTATAAATCTTGTTAACTGGCCATTTCTCTCCCTATAAAGACCAGGGTTCAAGTGTTTCAGGAGAAGGCTAGATAGCTTTAGAACAAGGAGAGTGTTGCTTATCTGTTTGAGATTGAAATGAGACAATAGGTTCGAAAGCCAAGTTTTGCTAAGGAAGAAATGATTTTTTTATTTCTTTTATCTTTATTCGCGTACAAAGAATTGAGCCTGAATGTCTAAAATATAAATTTCTTCCTTTATACAGACACTTCAGTGAAGCCTCACTCAGCTGGGCTTTCTGTCTAGACTAGAGTGGGGACCTAACACAGAGGGTGTTGGGATTATGGAAAGAAGCATAGAAGGAGACTGAGGAAATCCGGTGGTAGGGTCCTTGTACTAGTCCTTCTTAGTAGGATTGGGAGCACCAGAAAGCACCTCAAGAAAGCAGGTAGAAGGAAGCACTTTCAGAAACACCCAGAGAGGCAGGAAAGATCCCAAAACATGAAGGCTGATAAGCAGCCTCTCTGGCCTGGGCATAATGTGGGGAGGCTGCAGGCCTCTGGGAGAAGCCCAGTTTGGGGCTAATTTGACATCCACATGGCATGGAGATGGTGGTAAGAGAAGGTCAAGTCAATGAGCCTTAGCAGTGCCCCCGGGACCCCTGGAGCTCAGAGGTGGCTGGATGCACGCAGGAAGGTGAGCAGAGGCACCAGAGTCTGGAGATCCCCAAGAGCTGAGGGTTAAAGTGCAGAGCAGGGCCTCCCACCCCAGAAACCAGTAGTGGAATGCACAGATTCCAGCAATGGGTATGGAAACATCTCCTTACAAAATGTGACAGTCTCAGCTGCACCTCAGTGGCCACCAGGCCGGGGGGCAGTCCAAGTCAGTGACTACACAGCTGAGATCAGCAAGGACCTGATCTCCACAGCTGAAGGGAAGCCGGTGACCTCCCCTCCTTTCTCCTCTTAGTGCCAGCTGGGAGAGGAGCAGGGCAGAGAGCAGAGATTTGAAGGACAACACTTTTCTGAGACATCCAGACAAAGATTGTAGAGGTCCAGCCATGGGTCAGACTGATGCTGGATTGTACAAAAAATACAGGGTATTTTCTTCTGCTGCCTGGTGGGTTGGGTCTCCTGGGATAGAACAGATAAGATACAGGAAATAATGAAATACGGCTCCTTTGCACATTATGTCTCATGTAAGGGCCTGTGTGGGGTACTTAAAAATCACGGTATAGCATGTATTTACACCGAGGACTGGCTACAGCCCCTACCAAAATTAAAATTATAAGTTGTCTTGAGCACAGGGCCATGAGCCTTTGAGAGAAAAAGAGGAGAGGAATTAAGTTTGTCACACAGAAATGCAGAGAGAAAGAGAGAAATAGTATGTCATTTCTCACATTCAGAATAGGCCTTTTGAATATGCAGCAAGATAGTAGAGTTGAAAGTCAGACTTTTCTTAAGAAATGGAAAGATTTCTTGAATTTAACACCTACCCTATCATGTCAGGAGACATATTGATGAACCAGATGATAGAATTGTATTTATGTCCGGGATAGAGAAGACAAAAGACATAAAGGGAAGCCAAAATTTTACTTTTTCTGACTTGAACAAATTTGTGAATAATGAGGGAGAGAGGTACCAGGGAGTGAGGTGAAAGGCTAAGGGTTCAAGCAGAGGCTAGGGACTGTCTTTAGAAGTAGCCAGACAGTAAGAGAAGGCCAGGAGCACCGCAGCTGGAGCCGTGCGTCCTTTGTACGTGGAGAGACTAGCAGCCTTTGGAAATACACTCAGGCACCACATAGCATTTCAGTCAATGACAGACCAAAGGAATGCATTTGTAACGGTGGTCCTATAAGATTATGACGGATCTGAAAACTTTCTAACACCTAGTGACAGTGTAGCTGTCCTGGTGTCCTAGGGGGACTCGTTGCTCACACGCGTGTGGTGATTCTGGGGTAATCAGATCCGCAGGTGTGCCAGTTCTATAAAAGTGCAGCCCACACGGTTATCTACAGCACACAACATCTGATCATGATAATAAGCCACTGTTACTGGTTTGTAGTGACTACACTACACTTTCAATTGTTACGTCAGAGTGCGCTCTTCCTACTCATAAAAAGAATGTTCGCTGTAAAACAGTCTGCCACCCTGTGCCAGCAGCAGCCTCCCATAGCTCGTGTTTACTATATCTCTCGATTGCATCACTCTCCCTCATGCTTGATTTAACCCTGTGTTGTACGGTAAGGTGCTGTGAGGCTTGTGGCCTGGGAGCCATAGGCCATACCACACCGCCTAGGTGTGTAGTAGTTTATACAGCCTTGGTTCATGTAGACGGTCCCTACAATGTTCTCACAACAAAGAAGTTGCCTAAGAAAGCATTTCTCAAAACATATCCTGGTCGTTAAGCAGCACATGACTGTAACCTACACAAAGACAGTTTGGGAGCAAGGTGTTTATTAGGGATCAATACCTGTGAGAAAGGGGAAAGGAAGCAAACTGGGCAGAGGGAGAAGTAGACAACACCTGACAAAGCCTCAGCCAACCTGAAGAGAAGCTCTGGAGTGAAAATTTCCCATCAGTGCTGCATTGCAATCTGCCGGATTGGCCAGGTGTTTATTCCTCCACCTCACTCAGTGATGGGTGAGGGTTGCCATGGGAAGGCCACCACCTCAGGTAGAATGCCTTTCTGTAGCTAAAGGAGATCTGGAAGGAACTGAAAGCTACAGACCGTCTGCTGATCACTCTCTCAGCTGCCAACACAGCAAATCCTTTGTGCCTACCACAAAGAGTCGGAAGCAAAGTTCCCGATTCCCCATACCTGAGAGACTCTGAAGTATGCACTAGCCCCAAAGAGGCAGGCTCTGAGTACCGAGAGAGCGAGTGGTCCAATACAAGCCTGAGGTCAGGGTAGAGAGGCTCCTGGGTAGATGTGCAGACAAACAGGGCTGGCAGCCCCTCGGTGAATGCCCTTTGAGGGAGCAGCCCCTTCCAGCCACTACATCTGAGACCATGAGGATTCTGAGAGCAGCTTAGATCTGAGGACCATGTCTTGTCACCCAGACCAAACCCTACCTTCTTCCCCGCACCCAGACACCACTTCGGGCAGGAGTCAAGGGAACACCGAAGCATTTAACACCTACCTAGTTAACTGACTAGAGGCTGAGTTGCCTGACAATATTTTAAATGATTGGACAAGACTAAAGTCCCATACTTAGACTAAAAGTTGGTTTTTAATGTTCTGTTATGTTGCAGGCCAAGAACATCATGATGACCCTTGATCATCAGGAAAAGCACATCCGTTAAGTAGTATTCAAGGAAACGACATCTGCTTTGCACATTTGTTTGTGGTGTGGGTGACATTTTTCACTTGCTGAATTTCTAGGGAAAAAAACAAACACTGAACAGGAATTCCAGACTGGAGGACAAAAATGAGGTCGGAGGAGGGGCCAGGATTTTGTTTCCTGAGAAAATCTATCATACAGTTGCTAGGTTTGGTTGGTGGGCACTGTGATTTTTCATTCTGGCTTTAGTGCCTATATGAAATTCTGAAATATTAGGAACTTACTCACTTTCACCAGCCATAAAAATTATATGTTAAACAAAGTCAAAGATTTAGCAACTTACAAATCACTTCTGACTTCCCACTACTGTGAAAAAAATGGTCATAGTTGATCTAGCTCCCTATGAATATCACAAGTACCAAAATCTTTGGCAGCCAGAGACCAAAGAAAATTAAATCCTCATCAGCAAATAAAAGTCAAAGACTTTTGGCTTTGAAACACTGGGTTCAAAAGATGGCAAGATGTGAGAGGCCAGCCCTCTGCTGTCAGAAACCCCAGGCAGAGCTCAGAATGCGGGGACAGAGCAGAGAAGCCTGGCCGTCCTGGGCTGTGCGGTCCCTGGAAGCTACAGATGAAAAGTCCCAACAAAGCCTGGGATCACAGTGATCCTGACTCAGTTTAAAGTCACCAAGGTGATTTTTCCTGCTGAAAACACTACTTTGCGATGGCCACAGAAGTCTAGGTCTGGAAGGAGCTGTAGCTCCATTTCTGAATCAGTTTTTCTTTGAATAGTGGGATGGAACCTAGAGGATGTATTGTGTAGCGTTATCATATGTGTTCTTAGGTATGCAAACATCCCTCCCCAAGTATCTGTAAGTGAAAACCCTTTCCTTTTTCCCTCTCCACTAGAGTGTCGTCATGGTGCAAATAAGACTGATTTTTGTAGTAATAATAATAATGATAACAAAAACTAACATTTATTGAGCATTCACTATATGACAAGAACTATACTAAGTGATTTCCAATTATTATTTACTTTTAATTCCCCCAATGCTTTATGAGATAGTTATTATTATTATTATGTCCATATTTCCTTGAAGAATATGAGCCTCAGAGAGACTAAGGAACTTTCCCAAAGTCCCACATGCAAAACAGAACCGAGCGAGAAGCCAGAAGGGATTCCCAAGTGAGGAAAAACTATCGATCAGGGGGAATTTGACATCATTTTGTTTACGGATTTTGCAATATTGTCTTAGGTTGGGTTGCCCAGAAAGCAGAGCCAGAGGAAGGGAGCTTATGGTGCTTCTCCTGCATCAGGGAATGTATTTCCAGCCACAAGAGACAAGAAGATTGTAGCAGAAAAGGGGGAGCTAGTATGAGACTGCATGATCAAGTTGGCAGCAGCTAAGTGAGACTGAGTGTTCAAATCCACAGATCTTCCTCCAGAAGTCACACAAACTGCATCTCAAAACAGTCCAAAGAGAGAGAAAGGGGGAAGAATTTATCTGATTGTTGTCTCCTTTTGTCAAGTTGGCCTCCTGGGGTACTAACTCCCAGGACTTCAGGGCTTCACGTTATGTAGGTCACAAGCAGAGTCCTGTGGCATACTGTATCCTGGGATTAACACCTCCGGGGATGCGAGGCAAGAGGCTCGAGCTGCAGCTGGAGGTAGGACGCTGTCAGCAGGAGCCCATAAAACACTGCTGGAATGGAAACAAGAGATGTGTGAGGCAGAGAGCACGCAAAGCGTTGCCTCACGGGTGCCTGAGACACATACATGCTTCTTTCCAACTCAGGTCTGGGATGTCACGTGAGGTTGGGTTACTTATTAATGACTAAGATGCAGAAACCTAGCGTGGAATTCTATGTAGATACCAAGGTGAATTCTCATGTCCCAGTCCAGAAAGCAGAGTTTTCAGGCACCTGGGACAAACAACAGTTATAAAGGACAAAAAGGGCCAATGGTACAGGAGAGGACTATGGAATAGCCAAGAATGTCAGCCAGGGAGGGGGCAGTCAGTTTCTGGAGGTTCCCGACAAGTACATGCTCTCTCCTGGAGCAGGAAGTGGAAGCATGGTGCGGTTCCATCCAGGTTGGAGCATTGGGTTAAGGCCATTGACCTGCAGAGAAAGCCATGGCAGAGTGGCTGACCTGCAGCCTGATAGATGGCCTTGCTCCCGTGCCGTGGCTTTAGGAAACAAAATCCACTTGGGATACTACCAGTGAAATAGTATCAGCCACAAGTCCAGCTGGAGTCTGTGACATACCAACTAGTTTCAGTTAAAATTAATGCTAACAGCCCTTGGTGGGTAACTCTCTGTAGGCCTGGAAGCAACTGCTCTAGCTGTGAGGAAAGTGGGCCCTGATAAGGAAGGGACTTCTGATTTTGAAAGGCGAAGTCACCTGACTGCGCCCTTGCTACAAGGGCAACAGGGAAAGTATCTGTCATTTTCAACTGATAGGGTGGGCGGCAAACTCTGCCTCACAGATTGGAAGTTGCCCAAACACAGGGAGAGGGTTCAGATTCTAGGTGGCCAAAGCGCATGTCAGATCTCCACTTTTGCCACCATACCCTTTCCTGCTAACTGGTTCTTTGCCTGGTACTAGTGTTTCCCTTAGAGCTGTATACCTGATGTCTACTTGGTCCTTGCTAGACTTCCTCGATAAGCAGCAAAGTCAAAAGAACAAAGTCATGTTAGATACAACCTTGCAGGTGTACCTGACACTTACTGCCTGACCTTCCTTGGTTCAGGCTGTCCAACAGCTCCCCCAGCCCAGAATATGATGCTCTGCATCACAAATCTGCAAACAAACCTACCACATGGGATCTGAAAATTGGAACCACTTGTAGAAACAGCCACATGGCACATAGTAATCCAGCTCCCCGGTGGAGTGTAATGCTGATTTATTGTAATGCAGGAGACCTGGCTTCCAGCCTTTGCTCTCACACTAACCAACTGTATGACCTTGAAAAGTGACTTCATCACTTGGTATTTTTTTAATTAAAAAATTGTTTGAATTAGAAGGAAAGAGCCATTGGAATCAGGATAAGGGAAAGAAACAACTAACAGGCGGGAGTACTGGTAAAGTACAGGATGTTTTACTTTCAGTCGTTGCGAGGAGACAGGACAGGTGGTGGTGTCCTGATCTGGCTGAAGCAGAAACAGAGACCACAGCAGTGGGGTGCTTGCCAGAGGGAAAGGGGGTGGGAGTGGGTAGTGGAGGGTTCGGGGGGTAACAATGGAAGGAAACTTGACTTAGCATGGTGAACACACAATAAAATTTACCAATGATGTGTTATAGGATTGTACACCTGAAACCTATACAATTTTATTAACCCATGTCACCCCAATAAATTCAATAAAAAAGAAAAAAAAAGAAACTGAGGCAGAGGGTTCAGGTATTCCCATGAGTCATAGAGTTAATGAGCTGCTAAACCAGGATTTGTGTCCGTCTCATGCAACCTCAAAGACTTTGTTCTTTCTGTTTCTTTTTTTTAAAACAATTTGAATTTCACAAGCAACAAGAGTGTTACCTGTAAAAAATTAAAGTGTTTCTGAAGAGGCTAATGTCTCCTCGGACAACTGTCCTTCCTCCCCTCTCCCCACCTGAACAAACCTGGCAAAACGTCTCTTGTTACCAGGTGTAACTACTTGTCATTTTAGTACCTATCCCTCCAGGGTTTTTGTGTGCACTTATATTGCTACATATGCACATAACCTTAGAAAACAAGCCACATTGTTTAATTATGTACATATATATCTTTCTACAAAAATGATGGTATCTTTCTGCAAATATCTTTACAAGGCTTGCTTCTTCCTTTAACTACAGGTCTCGGCATCCTGGCCATGTTAGCACACAGAGAACTGTCTCGTTCCTGTGAGCTGCCGCAGAGATCTCACAGCAGGACACAATTCCTTTAGCCAGTCCCCAATGATGGATAGGACCTTTGTTTGCTGTTAGGCCACGTTTCTATTCCAACACGGGACTCTTTTCTCAGCTTCCAGAGATGAGTTCCATTGCCTCCTTTAGCTCAAAAAATTCTGTGGCATGAAGAACATAAAATGAGTGTGAGTCTGAGGAATAATAGTTCACTTCCAAAGAATTCATTTAGTAGGCAATGAAAGAACACCAGACTGTGAAGCATCCATGTTACCATTGAAAGCACAAAGACAAGGAGCCCGAACAAAGGACACATACTGCATGGCTCAGGGTAGATGTCTCTTCTCACGGGAGATAGGCCAGAACTCATCTGTGCTCACTTAACTTTGTGACTCAGGGCTTTGCATGGGTTTTCTTGATTACAGAGGTTTACTCTACAATATTTGAGATTTAACATTATATCATACAATGTACTGGATACTGTACATATTATATTATTTAATATTAATGCTAATCCTTTAGAGCAGATATAATATGTTCATTTATTGATGAAGCACCTGAGGCTTAGAGAGGCTAAATAATTTTACCCAAGGTCACAAAGAGCAGCCCAACCTACTTTCAAACCCAAGTTGCCTGACTTCGAAAGTCAGTCTTCTTTGCCTGTATATCATCAATTCCTTTTAAGTTGAGTTAGTTCTGAAGGACCTGATAAAAAATAATGGACTTTTGCCCTGGCCAGGTGGCTCAGTTGGTTGGAGCGTCGTCCTGTTCACCAAAAGGTTGCAGGTTCGATCCCCAGTTGAGGCACATATGGGAGGCAACTGATCTATGTTTCTCTCTCACATAGATTTTCTCTCCCACCACCCCCTTCCACTTTAAAATCAATAAACATATCCTTGAGCGAGATTAAAGATAAAAGAATGGATTCTCATCATGTAAAACCCGTCAACACCCTGTTCTGGGCTTACCTCTTTAGTTCATTTTCCACTTCCTTCCCTGCCCTGGACCTAGCCCTAAATTACTAATAATTCCTTCGTAACACATTGCTATGAACTTCTGCACATATTGTTTCTTTTTTCTGGAACATTCTTCTATCCTTTGTCCAGGCAAATCCTACTCATCTTTCAGCTCAAGTATCACTTCCTCCAGGAAACTTTTGCTGTAGCATCCCTACTTTCACATCTCTCCAAGGACTGAATTAGGGACCTTTACCCATAGTGCTTTGTGTTTACCTTTCTTAGTGGACTTGACATAATGAGTTATAAATATTTGTCACTTGCCTGATTCCCTATACTACACAATGTGCTCCCTGAGAGCAAGAACCACACCATATTCATAACTGAATCTCTAGCCCTAGCACAGCGTCCAACACATAATAGGCATTCAATAAACATTTGATGAGTAAATCTTAGAGTGACGGTAAAAATGAACCTGAAAGTGGACTCTTCAGTGCCATACATGCTGATTGCCCAGGGTGGTCACCTTAGTCCCCCCAGCTGGCTAGGGGCCAGCCTATGGACTTCCCTAACTCCTTCTTCCTGAACTTGCAGGAGGTTTTTCTTCTGTTTTGTTTTGTTTTTCTCTGTGTGTGTGTGTGTGTGTGTGTGTGTGTATTCTGCAAATGATAACATGGGGAGATTGTGGCAGATGGGGTTGGGAAGCCCTGGGTTAAGAAAGCCCAGGAACCTTGGAGACAAAGTCTCTAAAGACAAAATAGCCCTTCTTAATGTAGAGTCCAGGTTTATTTTACCTACAAATGATAGGCCACCCCTCTACTCCACATGTGGCAAGTAGAATAAAATGTTAAGAAGGAGAAGGGAGCTGAATTTTATTAAGGAAAAACTCAATTGATTATAGAAGAAAAATAATAATCTCCTGGGAAGTGTCAAAAATGTATCATTACATAGTCTTAAAGAACAAAAATCAAAAGATCCCAACCAGAATGGGTGAAACATAAACAGTTTTCACAGATGATAAATTGATCTCATGTACACATTCTTCTCTTTTCAGTTACAGATCATTTGATGAAAAGAATTTGTTTATTCCAAGTTTGCCAACATAATTCTGTTTTGACAGTCAAGGAATGTATCAGCTTTCTTCTAATGGCCTTTGAAGTCTCAAGATGTAGATTTTGGTATGCTAGACAATGCTTAAAAAAGTATTTATGGAACTGGAACATACAACTTGTGTTAACTAAATATTAGGAAGAAAAAAATAGAAATTGGCATCAGAAAGAAATTAACGTATACTCCAAAAGGGCTGACATCTCCTTCCGGTTATTCGATTATTGTTAAAAATAATAGATAGCAATAATTATGGCTACTATTTTTCACTGAGTGCTGACTACATGCCAGGCACTGTCTAGATTCCAGCCATGTAGTAAGAAGTAAAACAGATATGTCTTGCCTTTGGATAAGTGGACATTAAACAGATAATCACAGGGGCATGTATATAACTATAAGATTAGTAGGAAGATAAATGCTTTTAAAAAGAATAGGAACAACCTGCTCTGGGTTGATAATCAGGGAACATCTCTTTGAGGAAGTGATATTTAAGTTGGTACCTGAAAAATGAGAAAGAAGCAGCTAGGTGAATAATGGTAGGAAAAGAATTACAGGTAAAGGCTACAGAATATGTAAACATCTTGACATTGAAAAGAGCTTGGTCTTTCCAAGAAACTGAAAAAAGGCTGTCTATCGGTCACTCTCCTGTTTTGTCCTTATATTACTTCCTGTCCCTGCCCCTGCCCCTGGCCCTGCTATGCTGGTATTGCCACTATAGGGTGTATCAGGCTATCTTGTTACATGGTTCTGCTATGTTCAGCCAACAGAAGGGACTGGTGGAAGGATGGATGATAAGCAAAAGAGAGAAGCTAGGATATTCCCTCCCCCTTTTCTTTTCTGACTCAGGAAAGCCTCTACAACAGTGATGGAGGCTTCTCTGTGGCTTTAGTATTTTGGCTTTGGGGCAAACATGATGATAACCCCCTCCTTCATTTTGAAACTGGGATAGTTGGCTGGCAACCATCTTTACAGTTTAATGGCACCTTCCTGTGCCCAGGAGTGCGGTTGTGGTGTTGTGGTTATGATCAACCTAGTTCCTTACGTGTAGAAGATCATAAGTTTATAAGAAACAGGGAAGCTAACAAGTTCACACATAAAAGCTTCATCCTTCTATTTTCCCACTAAAAAAGAAAAAAAATACAGTGACCCATTTCTGGAACAGCTTGCAAAGCTATCAAAGTTTTGGTCAGGGGAGCCAAGATTTTTAATAGTGACTCACATGATCAGAAATCCACATGGAAGCAGCTGCCTGCATTTTTTCTTCTGCTAATGATAATGAGTGGAAAAGTCTACCCTTCGCACAGGAGAACTGCATGAGATCAATAGTAAGCTGAGTGCACGTTACTTACACACTTAGTCATAGTTTCAATGGAGCACTAATTCTGTTTTAGCTTCTGTTCTAGATACTTTACATATATTACATTATATTTTCATGATAAATGAAAATTACCCTCAAGGCTGTTAGTATTATTTTCTCCATTCTGTAGAAGAGAAACTAAGGTTTGGGACTATTATAAAACTTAGGCCAAAGAGATGGTAATTTGATATAAATGCACATCTGTTTGACTGTAAAATCCACAATAATGTTCTACCCTATAGAATCTCTTTTCGTCAGTAACCTCATAAGAGCTAAGTTTCATGGTGGGTTACAAAACCGTGGTTTGGAACGTACTCAGCTTCAAATATAAGCAGTGATTGAACCAAGACTGCTGATGTGTGACTGGAGGCAAGGGGCCTTTAGATCCTATTTGTTCATGCATTTATGGGGAAAGTGAACAGAATTTTAAAAATTTGTTGTTGTTTTTACATAAAAATTTCAGATGTGTCGCGCTGACCCCCAGCCAGTGTTGGATGCCCAGGATCCATCCTCGTTGAATACAGGGCGGGGTAAAAGCAGGTTTACAGTTTTTTGTATGGAAAAGAATGCACTAACTAATAAATAATTACCAGAATAAACTGTTTTGTGTACTCACAACTGTAAACCTACTTTTGCCCCACCCTGTATTATGATCAATTCATTCTTTATCACAGAAGGCACATACAAGGCTGTTCAGCGCTAACTCCAAATAACTGCAGTGGTTCCTAGAGTACTGTGCAAAAATTCTTCTTGGAGTGAGTCAGCAGAGAAGAATGCTTTGTCATCTGCTATGACTTTGGAGTGTGATGAACGCATAGGGAAATTTATACTTGCTACCCTTGCCTTAGCAACATTGCTGGTACTGAAAAATGCCCTAATGCTTTGAATTTCCTCCTTCTACTGGACTTCCTAGGCCAGTTCATCAAACTCTTACAAAACAAGTCATTACATATAGCACACTGGATGTGTGATTAGGAAAACAAGCATTAATTCTTTTTGATCTTGAAATATAAAGCTATGAAGAAGAAAAGAGGAGTTTGATAATGTTGCTGATGGAGCACACACAGAATGAGTGACCTGATACCACACACGCTAGACCTGGAACACCATTAATTCAGAGGAACTCAGAGAAGCAGGAAGAGGAGCAGGTACGCACTTTCTCCTTTGCCTGCTGCTCTCGGGGACAGTGCCCAGCAGAACTGCCATTTGAACTTTGTGCGCTAATAAGCTATATACTTCGGGAAGCATCAGCATCAACTCTGGTGTGATGAGCGCCTTGGTCCAAGCCTTGATGGACTTCCCTTCCCTGCCATCTCAGCATTCATGGTTGAGACAGTACCAGATCATTCCTGACTTGAACAGGAGCTCAGGTACAAGTCTTCTAGTTTCAGGTGTCTGATGTGTGGAACCTTGGCCTCTAGACCTCTTCCTCCCCTAAGTATTCTCTTGGAATATTTGCCAAATGGTCCTGCCCTGCAGGAAGCCAACTCTCACACTGGGAGGTCTGCCAGGGTGTAGTCTCAGATAAATTAATCTTTACGTCTCACTACTGCATAAACCTGAAGCCCTCTGAGAACCAGCTAGAATTGAGAACATCTTGTCAGAATATGTTTGGCTGGGTCTTTGCCAACACATCATGTGGCTTGGCCTATAGTACTTATGTTGTCATCCTACCTACTGAAAGAAATCGGTCAAATCAAACGCCTTCATTTCATGACTCAAGAGTAATTTTCTGCACTTCCTCGTCTTAATTTTTGGTGGTTCCATTATAAGCAAATATAATTTTTCTAATGGCCTGATCTCTCTGTTCCTTTGAATTCTTTTTCACCAGTGATTTTCATTTTTATCCTAACTTAGCCACTTATTGCCACATTCATATTGTACATCTTGTTCTTTATTACCAATAATTGCCTCTCCTTCATTATCTCAATTTCACACCACCGCCTCTTATCTTTCCTGTTCACTCCCTCTAAAACTCACCTTTCACAATCCTTTGACCTCATAAGACTTCTAGTCCATTGATCCTAGGACCTTTTCCCTGCCCCTCATCTCCCTTTCCCTTCTCTTGTTTCCCATTTTAAAAACTGTGACAACCATAGGAGAGTTTTACAAAGCATTTAAGGAAGAGCTAACCTCTATCTTCCATAAACTATTCCAAAAAATCCAAGAAGATGAAAGACTCCCAAACTCATTTTATGAAGCCAGCATCATCCTAATCCCCAAACCAGATAAAGATACAACAAAGAAAGAAAACTACAGACCAATATCACTGCTGAACATAGACACTAAAATCCTCAACAAAATATTGGCAAACTGCATCCAGCAATGCATTGAAAAGATCATACACCATGATCAATTGGGGTTCATCCCACGGATGCAAGGATGGTACAATATTCACAAATCAATAAACGTAATACATCACATAAACAAAAGGAAAGACAAAAATCACAGGATCATGTCAATAGATGCGGAAAAAGCATTTGATAAAGTACAGCACCCATTTATGATGAAAACACTCAGCAAAGTGAGAATAGAGGGAACATTCTTTAACATAATAAAGGCCATGTATGAGAGACTATAGCCAACATCATACTCAATGGGCAAAAAATAAAAGCTTTCCCACTAAGATCAAAAACAAGACAAGGATGCCCACTTTCACCACTCCTATTCAACATAGTATTGGAAGTCCTAACCACAGTAATCAGACAAGAAAAAGAAATAAAAGGCACCCAAATTTCAAAGGAGGAAGCAAAACTGTCATTGTTTGCAGATGACATGATAGTGTACATAGAAAATTCTATAGACTCCACCAAAAAACTACTCAACCTAATAAGTGAATTTGGCAAAAGAGCAGGATACAAAGTCAATATACAGAAATCAAAGGTTTTTTGTACACCAACAATGAAATATCAGAAACAGAAATCGGGGGAAAAACCCATTTGATATAGCAACAAGAAAAATAAAGTACCCAGGAATAAACCTAACCAAGAAGATAAAAGACCTATACACAGAAAACTACACAACACTGAAGAAAGAAATTAAGGAAGACACAAAGAAATGGAAGTATAGATAGTGTTTATGAATTGGAAGAATTAACATCATCAAAATGTCCATACTGCCCAAAGCAATTTATATATTCAACACAATCCCTATTAAAGTACCAATGACATATTTCACAGATATAGAACAAACACTTCAGAAATTTATATGGAACCATAAACAATCTCGAATAGCTGTAGCAATTTTGAGAAAGAACAAAGTAGGAGATATCACGATACCTGATATCAAACTGTATTACAAGGCCACTGTAATTAAAACAGCCTGGTACTGGCACAAGAACAGAAACATAGAACAATGTAACAGAATAGAGAACCCAGAAATAAACCCAAGTCTCTATGGTCAATTAATATTTGACAAAGAGGATAGCAGCATAAAATGGAGTAAAAATCGCTTCTTCAGCAAATGGTGTTGGGAGAGCTGGACAGCTACATGCAAAAAAATGAACTTGATCATCAACTTACACCATACACAAAAATAAATTCAAAGTGGATAAAAGATTTAAATATAAGTCGTGGTACCATAAAAGTCCTAGAGGAGAACATAGGCAGGAAAACCTCAGATATCCCACGCAGCAATATTTTCACTGATATGTCCTCTAGAACAAGGAATATAAAGGAAAGAATAAACAAATGGGATCTCATCAAAATAAAAAGCTTCTGCACGACTAAAGAAAACAGCATTAAAATGAACAGAGAACCAACTGTATGGGAAAACATATTTGCCAATGACAGCTCGGACAAGGGTTTGATCTCCAAAATATATAAGGCACACACACCTCTCCACTTCAGGAAGACAAACAACCCAATTAAAAAATAGGCAAAAGACCTGAACAGATACTTCTCCAAGGAAGATATACAGAGGGCCCAGAGACATATGAAAAGATGCTCAGCATCACTAGCCATCAGAGAGATGTAAATTAAAACCACCATGAGATACCACTTCACACTGGTCAGAACGGCCATCATAACCAAATGAACAAACACCAAGTGTTGGAGAGGATGTGGAGAAAAGGAAACCCTAGTGCACTGTTGGTGGGAATGCAGACTGGTACAGCCACTGTGGAAAACAGTATGGAATTTCCTCAGAAAACTAAAAATGGAACTGCCTTTTGACTCGGCAATTCCACTGCTGGGGTTATATCCTAAGAACCCTGAAACACCAGTCCAAAGGAACCTATGCACCCCGATGTTCATAGCAGCACAATTTACAATAGCCAAGTGCTGGAAGCAACCTAAGTGCCCAGCAGTAAATGAATGGATCAAAAAACTATGGTACATTTACACAGTGGAATACTACACAGCAGAAAGAAAGAAGGAGCTCCTATCCTTTGTGACAGCATGGATGGAACTGGAGAGCATTATGCTAAGTGAAATAAACCAGGAGGTGAAAAGCAAATATCATATGATCTCACCTTTAACTGGAACCTAATCAACAAAACAAACTGGCAAGCAAAATATAACCAGAGACATTGAAATTAAGAACAAACTGACTGCAATCAGAGGGGAGGTGGGAGGAAGAAATGGGGGGGAAAGGGGGAAGAGTTTTCAGGAACATCTATAAAGGACACATCATGGAAAAACCAAGTTGGGGTGGGAGCAGGGGAGGGAGATGGGGATGGCTGGGGTTAGGGGTGAGTGGGAGGGTAAAAATGCAGACAACTGTACTTGAACAATAAAAAAAAAATACTGTGACAACCACTATCATCTTTTCTGTGCATTTACCCTCAAGTCCTCTGCCCCTGTCTTGTATTAATTTAGAAAAACACAACCCTGATTAATTCTAACTCTCCATCTACTTTGTTGGAACACTATGTGGCTGAGAGAAAGCACACTACCCTGCGATGAGCCCCATTTAAAATGTAGAGCTACAAACATACATGGGCCTAATTCTGCCTGGCAATCTCATTATATTTCCCTGGTCTATTCACCATTCAACTTTCCTACACAACTATTTTCCATTGTCTCCTCTGTCTTCAAATCTTTAAGAAACCTGCTCCTTCCTCCATCCTTGCCTTCAGACAATGACCTTTCTTCCTCCTTCCTTAAGAAACTGAAGCACTCAGAAGAGTACTTCTTCACATCCTGCTACCCATTTACCCTGTGGCAGCATCTGCACCCATATACATTGCCCTTCTGCCTCTTACTAGAGATGAGCTGTCACTCACCTGTCTAAGGTTGGCACCTCTGATCCCTTTCACAGGAATGCAAAGACATTACTGCAGTAAATTTCTTCCAGTATATTTCTTTTCTTCCTGCAGCATTATATTTTTCTTCCTCACTGGATTACTCCTACAAACCACTAAACATTATATTATTTCTTCCATTAAAAACAAACATTCTCTTGGTCCCAGTCTCTCCTAGAGCTACTGTCCCATTTCTGTTACTTTTAGCAGCAAAATTCCTCAAAATATTTTTCTATACTTTTCCACTTCTGTCTTGAATAACTCACTGAAGTCAGGCTTTTGACCTCACGATTCCATTGGAACTGCTCTGATGAGCTTCACCAATGACTTTTACATCATTAAATTCAGCAGTTCATTCTTAGCAGCATTTGACACAGTTATTCTCATTCTCCCTGATGTACATTCTTCACTTAACTTTCAGGACACAGCATACTCTTGGTTTTCTTCATACTTCACTGGGCACTTCATATTATCCTTCACTGATTCTGCGTTTTTTTGCTCAGACTGCTTTTTTTGTTTTAATAGTTTATTTTTTGTTGCATTTTTTTCCATTACCATTTATCCGCCTCTTCCACCTCCACCCACCGAGCTCCCCACCGCAATCACCACACTGTGATTCTTGACCATGAGGTTTTTTTTTTTTTTATTGATCCTTCCATGCCCCATCTGCCTCCCCTAACCCAGAACTGTCAGCCTGCTCTCTATCTATGAGTCTGTCTCTGTTTTGCTTGTTAGTTCAGTTTGTTCATTAGATTCCACATATGGGTGAAATCATGTGGTATTTGTCCTTCTCTCACTGGCTTATTTCAGACAAGATTGGGCAGGTTCAGGGTGGTATGGCATTATCACTGGCTTATTTCACCTAGCATAATGTTCTCCAGTTCCATCCATGCTACCAAAAAAGGTAAATATTTTTCTTCATTATGACCACATAGTATTCCATTGTGTAAATGTACCATAAGAACCTGAAACACTAATTCAAAAGAATATAAGCACCCCTCTGTTCACTGAAGCATTATTTACAATCGCCAAGATTTGGAAGCAGCCCAAGTATCCATCAGTTGAAGAGTGGATAAAATCTCAGACTTCTTAACATTGGAAGCTCCAGGGCTCAGTCTTTGGACCTCTTCACCTTTTTATCTAAGCTCATTGTCTTTGTGATCTCATCTATTCTCTGTAAGTTTTGTTAGGGTGGTCTAGATTCACCTATACTCTAAGACTAGTTTAGTCTTTTTTAAAAAAAATTATTATTTTTTAAAAGACTTTATTTATTTTTAGAGAGAGGGAAAGGGAGGGAGAAAGAGAGGAAGAGAAACATCAATGCGTCGTTGCCTCTCATGCACCCTCTACTGGGCACCTGGCCCACAACCCAGGCATGTGTCCTGATTGGGAAGCAAACCAGTCAGACAGACTAGTTTAGTCTTTAGGGAGTGGATATTCTAGAGTCTGGACTGATTCTCCAGGTATCCACTGTGCCTCTCTACTCAGGTTAACTGAAACTTAAACATCTGTCTCCCAGCCAAATGTAAGCTCTGGTAATTTGTTTATTCTCTAGTAATTAGGGTTGCCAGGGAAAATACAGTTGGGACATACTGATGTTTATCTGAAATTCAAATGTAACTGGGTGTCTTATGTTTTTATTTGCTAAATCTGGCAACCCTACCAGTGTCTGTTTTTTATTGCCCATCCTCATGGAATCGCACCCTACGTATGTGTGGGAGGTGTTCAGGTTCCACATTTTTCTCCAAATCCCAACCCTTAGTCTGATCAAAAGACTCTTCCCTAGATTTGTGGGTTTATTTATATGAAAAGTCCCACAAAAGCATAAAAATTAAATCATGTCATGCCACTTTTAACAAGCTACTTTTGCTAAAAAGGAGTAAGTTACACACATGAAACTGAGAGTTATCTCAGAAAATTTCCAAACCTCTAATGTAAGTTTTAAATGTACATTTAATTCACTTATGGCTTAACCTCCATTTGTTCACTATATTAAACAATTTTTATTTATGCCATGAGTACAGATATTTCCTGGTGTCCTTGGGTTTAGGGTTCTAAACTCATTCTTTTTTTCCCCACCACTTCCCTTCTGTGTATAAGTGTTTTCACCTGGACGCAGTGGATGCTTGGACTTTTTCTGTGCATGCTTTCCCTGTTTTTAAAATGTGCATCCCAGGGCCTGAGGCTTTTGCTCCCAGTGTTGTTGAAGCCAGAGTTCAAAACCTTTCAGGAGGTGATAACCCTGAGGGCTCTTATCAGCCTCCTGAAAAATGATGCACGGAAGATAAGTACTGAGTCTTTGCCCTCTGAAAATACCTTATTATACCCTGACACCAGATTAAATATAGGATTCTAGTTTATAAATAATTTTCAATCAGAAATGTTAAGACAGTCTCCTGCGGGCTGCTAGCCGTGTATCTTCATAAGGGTGCATATTGCTGGGTGTTTCTTTCAGCCTTTTCACTGGCACCCAGTTGGCCCTTCCAATCAGGAAACTCAAGTTCCTTTGGTCCTGAGAAGTGTTTTTGTGCTATATGTTGGAGTAAGACATTTTTAAGTATTAATTGGATGCCAAAGAGAAACTTTAACTAAGGACAAGTTGGAGGACTGATCAATTATCTATAGATAAAAACAATGATGACTATAAATGGGTAGAATCAACAAGTTGAAACATTAATCAATTTCCTGAAGTGGTCCAAACATCAAATGCTTTGACTAAGCTGTGAAAAGAATCTGTCTGTGAAATTATATATTGTACCATTAAGGGCCTAACCAACTCTCTCCTGGGCTACTTTCCCCATGCAGAGGATGTCAGCTAAAGTAATACCCCTGGCCTCTTATCCCACTGCTTATGGTACTTATTCTTCCTTTAGGAGGAAGCTTCATTATGTGATTGGTGGATTTTATTTGTAGGAACTGAGCATGCTCTGTACATTCTGGCATTTCTCTTTATCCAGCTTGACCACAAGAGACATGCATTAATGATCTCTGCCTTGTTTTTAGGGGCTTAAACCTGTGAGGAGGCCTACAGTTGTTTATCCTGCTTGTTATTAGGTATGTACATTGTCTAATTAAGGGGAATGTATTAGGAAGTCCATTGAAATCACACACCCTGTTTTCAAAGATCTACTTAATAGTATGGGATAGATAGATAGATAGATAGATAGATAGATAGATAGATAGATAGATAGATAGATAGGATTATTTCCCCAATATCACGGGTGGTTTAAGGGATTCAAGAACAGTTTTGATATTACTTGGTTTTCTCTTTCTCTCTAACTTTCAAACTCAACACCCATATCATTTGTAACACTACTATATATTGTTCCCAACGACAATTGAGAATAGGACACCTTGTATTTGCCAGAATGTTCTCATAGCCTTGTTGAGTGGGTCCTGTCAAAACTAACAGTAATCTTTCTCATTAATAACATAGGGAACATCTGAAGCTGTTCGCACTATGATGAATTCCCATAGGGTTCAGTTTAGTAAAGACATTTGCCTCGATGCACTTGTGTGGCAGTGACATATTTTTGAAACAATAGCTGAGAAGTTGCTATTAATCCAAACAGGACTCACGTCTACCAGCCTTTTAAAATCTCATGTTTGTTAAAAGGATTCAAGACCCCATTAACTTTGCATTTTGACAAACTTTCCCCTATAACAGATGTATAGATAGTCCCAGCCCCTGCAAATATGCTACATAACCAGACCATAAAGTGGAAAACACATCACATTTTTTTCTCATACTTAACAGATTTCTTTTACTCATCCATTTTATGAATTAATTTATTCATTGAACGGATATTGTATGTGCATTAGGTGTCAAGCACTAAGCTAGATACCAGGAAACAAAAAATGTCATTAAGGGGAAGATTGACGCAGAAAAATTGTGGTAATATAGTATAATATAAGTTGCATAAAGATAGGTCCAGAGTGTTTTGGGAACTCAGAGTTGATTTTCTGTGGCCAAAGGAGCCTGGAAAGATATCCAAAAAAGACAAATTGCTATATCTTCTTGAGCTTATCAATCTCACAATTTTTCATATCAATTAGATTTTAACCAAAGAGCAACTATATTACGGGTATGCTAATGAAGATTATAGAGACTTCGATAACATTAACATTACTTATGTTAAATATGATACATGTAATAAAACGAGAGTTATTTAGAGACTTCCGGCCAAGATGGAGGCGTAGGTAGACATACTGTGTCTCCTCACACAACCAAAAGAAGGACAACAAATTTAAAAACAAAAAACAAAAAACAACCAGAACTGACAGAAAATTGAACTGTATGGAAGTCCAACAACCAAGGAGTTAAAGAAGAAACGTTATCCAGACCTGTAGGAGGGGCAGAGATGGGCAGCTGGGCAGAAAGGACTCATGGCCAGGTGGCAGCTGGTAGACCGGGTGGTCCCACACCCACGTGCAGATAAACTGGGAGGAACAACTGGGGAGGGAGACAAACCACACAACCCAGAGTCCCAGCACAGCGAAATAAAGCCTCAAAGCCTCTGACTGAAAACACCTGTGGGGGTTGAGACACCAGCAGGAGAAACTCCCAGCCTCACAGGAGAGCTTGTTGGAGAGACCCACAGGGTCCTAGAACGTACACAAGCCCACCCACCCAGGAATCGGTACCAGAAAGGCCCAATTTGACTGTGGGTAGTGGGGGAAGTGACTGAAAACCAGCAGAGAGTGGAGCAAGTGGCATTGTTCCTTCTCGGACC
>VMDR010004798.1:0-56782 GCA_007922815.1 Macrotus californicus
TGATTATTAACTTTTACAAAGAAAGCATGCAGTGGTCAGTGCTTAGACACTGAGCACTCATCTGTTGGGGGGGAAACTGAGGCACAGAGCCAGAGGTGGTTCATCATTCTCAGCCTGAGAAGGACGTGCATTGTCGGAGCAGGGACAGGGACCTTTGAAAAGGAGTCTCAGTGGACGGCGCAACCCAGGGTGATGGCCAGGCACTGCAACGCTGCCTCCTTCACGGCCGCGGACTGAAAGAGAGAGGCTCGGCCGGAAACACTGTTCCCATCAGTGACTACAGGTGCCAGCGAGGACTCAACTTGTCAACATGAAACACAACAGCTAGTCTGTGCAGGATGGATCCTCTTTACTTGGCCTCCATCCGAGGAAGCCTTGAAAGCTATAAGCCATACTTTATGCTGCTGCTCTACATAGCGAGGATATTTAAAATACAGAACTTTTAGGCTATCCGTGCCGAGGAAAACTGTCACAGAAACTAGGAACATTGCCGTGGGCCAGGTGACATGAGGTGCTACTGTCCAAAAACCCAGGCAGTGCTACTTGATACCTGTTAGAATCATAATTTCACACCTGTAGCTAGCCCTGTGTACAAGAAAAACAATCATCAAAACGACTCTGTACCGTTTAGACATACAGATTCTCGAAAATACGTTGAGTTCTGATTTTCCTGTAAATTAGGCAGAAAGAGTCATACAGAATCAATAATTGATGTTTCTAAACATATGAGAAGACCACTGATTTTGTAGCATGATAAAATATTGGCTGCATATAGAATACGTTTTAAAAGAAGAAAATTATGTAAACACATTTGACCCACTGAACTAAAACTACTTTAAAATGTATTAATTCATGTGAGTAATAATTACTAGCAAAATCAACTACTTCTGGTTTAATCACTGGCTGACTATTTCATTTGACCTTCAGAAAGCTAAAATTTACTGTCCATAGAAAAACGCAGCACACGCACAGAAGCTGTCGATCCAGGGGCTTCTCGCACAAGGGCCTTGGCATCTCAGGGCGCTGTCACCTCTCCCCCCCGCCTCCCCTACAGACAGACAGAGCAGAGTCTGTTTGCTGCACTAGGCTCCTGCTTACTGTCTCAAGTAATTCTTGATTTGGGGTGATAAATTAGAGCAACGAACATGTATATCTTGGATAATTTTTGGAATATAAAAATATCACATCTATAAGGTAAATGTCTACTAAAATGTACAAAGAACAGCTTTTTCTGAAAGAAAGGATGAGCCCTAAGTTTCTCTGAGAGCAGAAAGACGTGTAACAGTCCAAGACTCTAGAGACCTTACGTTCTACAGCCCTGACTCTGGAGCCAGTTAACAACAGGCCACAACTGTACATACGTTTTATATTTTTCATGTGATGCTACCTATAGGAAACAAATACCTATTAACCTGACTACAAAGCAATTTTTCCCTCTTTAATTAACGACTTGAGCATCTCCATCGTTGGCTACCAATCTTCGGTAAGGAGGCAGGAGTGTCACTCTCCAGAGCTGAAGAAAAAGGAGACCCTCAAAAGAAGAACTAATCTGAACAAGGCATCTGGTAGAAAGAACTAAATCAGCTTCTATGTGTTCTTACTTTCAAAGGAGAAAAATGACAGAATGTACTGGACATGACTTTGAATGTGCGTCAAAATAAGGAAATCGCTTATTGCAAACAGTTTAGCACCAAAGAAACACGAGCACTGGTCTTTGCTGACTTTAACCCTCATTTATGGAGCAACCACTGAACACAGTCTAATGTTCAGGTCAGCTCATCTAAAACACTTCATTCCATAAGGGGCTCTCCAGTGTCACCGTATGAGCCGATAATCAGTGACATTTTCGTTTTCTAGGTGAACAATCTCCGTGAATATAAAATAAAATTGCTAAGACCTAATTTCTTTTCTACACTCTCCAGCAGGTTTCCTTTTGGAAAGGGAAGATTCAGGACAGAGCAAACTACCACCAAGGAATTAGATGTATGACATGAGTGACCCACACCCCCTGCGAACTGCCAGGAGTTCGGGGCAACATCCGCAGCACTGGCGTGGAAGCTGCAAAGGCTGTGCGGAGGCAGGAGAGGCAGCCGAGTCCCAGGAGCAGAGTGCGGCTCCCAGCTCCACCTTAAGAGGAAAGCACCGCTGCTAATGAACCATCCCCAAAAGTCAGACACAAAATGCTCCATGTTCCCACCGTTGCTCTGACAGAAGAAGTAGCAGGAGATACTCAAGAAACCAAATCATAAATTTGCCTCTGAGTTGTTTCAAATTATACATCTTTTGATTCTTCAATTTAGCTGTTTCTGTTTTGGCTTCAACAGGTTTAAGAGGAATAACAGAAATAAAAACTGTAAGGCAACATAACTTTAAGCCCTTCAAATGGGTTGTTAAATAACAAAACAATATAGCTATATTGGCTTGTGACTTTTTTACTCTCCACATTAACTTAAATTTAAAGTAGTAATGGAAAACCAAAATAAAAAATTAAGACAGAAAGAAATGTTCTTATTTAAACAGTAAGAATACTTATTTGAAGAAAGGGCTTGTGGAACAAGATCTAAAACGAGCATCTGGAGAAGCCCCTCTCTAACACCAAAGGCAGCGTTAGGGAATCGAACTCAGTAAGAGTGACTCACACCACATTTCAAGGGTTCTCTTCAGCAACGGCAACAGCCATTGAATAGCCAATGTCATCTATAAATTGTCTGGGTATTTGTCAAAAATCATCCACTTTCTAATACATAAACTTCGTTTTCAGAGTCAAATTTCTAAAAAAAAACAACTCTCCAGATTAAGGCAGAAACCTGGACTACTGTCTGGGTTCAGAAGATACCTGAATACTTAACAGTTTATATTCTATGAAACTGTTAAAAGGCACTGTAAGCTTGCACACAAGGTCATATTCTTTTTGCCTAAAATAGTGGCACATCACAGTGAGAGTTACTGTGCTTACGCCAGAGATGGAGAACCCACAGCTGTGCTGCCCACACTTACACACCACGTGTACTCATGTATGTACAGATGTAGAAGATACATGCAGCACACGTGCACACATATGCACACATGTACACACAGTCTGTGTAAGCATGAGATCAAAGTGAAGAAAATCACTAAGCTGGCTCAAATAAATTTCCCCTAAGAGCACTTTCCTAGAACTGTGCCATTGAGAAAAGTTCATTACCTATTATTTTGGAAAAGAAAGACAGGCACAAATACCTCAAACTCAGATGACTAGACAATTTGGCCTAGAATCAATCCAAAGGTCAACTAAAAATATCAAATATGCTTCCTAATTTTTTCTATTTTTAGTAAAAAAAAAAAAAAAGAAAAACAGGAGTTTTATTTTTTCCTAGTTAAAAAAGTTAAATTAGCCAAAATCAAGTACAAAAGATTTTAAGTTAGAAAGTGAAAGTATTTGGGAAAAGTTTAAACACAATTTTTTATAAGAATATAATTACTAAAAATTCCACTACCGCCTGGCTGGTATAGCTCAGTGGATTGAGCATCGGCCTGCGAACCAAAGGGTCACCGGTTCGATTCCCAGTCAGGGCACATGCCTGGGTTGCGGGCCAGATCTCCAGTAGGGGCCACATGAGAGGCAACCACACATTGATGTTTCTCTCCCTCTCTTTCTCTCTCCCTTCCTCTCTCTCTAAAAGTAACTAAATAAAATCTTTAAAAAAAAAATTTTTTAAAAAAAATTCCACTGTCTTCTTAAATCTCAAGTGCATGATCATTGTTGAAGATGGCCGAGCTGTCTACAGTCTGTTTTCACTATGAGTCAATGTTCTTAAGATGACGGGGGTGCAGTCACCCTGAAAACCCAGAGCAGAGCAAGGAGGTGATAACCACCGACCCCTCCCCACGAGCTCTGGCATTGCCCGAACTTTACCGTGTGAATGTGACAAAACCATCCACCTCTTCTGGCCAGAGACACGGCAATTACTCTATTGAACAATAAAACTTTAAAATATGAGGTAACAAAATAAAGATCTACATTCAAAGACAATCCTGAAGGTAAGAAGTGACACACCAATTCTTAGTTTTAGAAGAGAAAACAGTCCCTTTTTAATAGTCTCCCAAGAACATAGGAAAGATGAAGATTTTGGAGCCCAGCTTTTGGAATTCAACTTGATGTAGACACCAACAGACAAAAGGAAGGAGACAGTGAGACACGGAACTCCAGTGAAAGACCTTCCATGTCAGGGCCACTCGCTCAGCCGTAACTTACAGATACGAATTCGTTTTTACGTTTTAGGTTATAGAGCACTCATCTAAAAACGCGGAGGCTTTCACGAAGGCTAACCAGCCAGCATTATACATTTTTCTTCCAGGGATCCAACATCAACTAATCATCTAGCCAGTTATAAAAATCAGAGGGCAGGACATACATGCGGGAAGACGCAGGATAGTTACCTTCAGCTGATTATTGAAAATATCAATCTCCTGCAGTTTCGATCTAGTTTCTTTCTCAACTTCATCCAGTTGGTCTCGGAGCTGCTGACGAGCTAGTTCTTTTGCTTCCAAGGCTCTTTTGAGTGTAAGAAGTGAATCTCCTATTTTAGGAAAACATTGTGAGGTAAGAAAAACAAACTGGCAGTGAGGAAAATGGTGTTTAATATTCTTTCAGGTACGGAAATCCTTGTCAGTAAAAAGCAGGATAGGCAAGTTTAAAAATAAACACCTACTGTGCAAACTGTTTTGCTGAACTTGCTTTAACTGGTCACTGAGTATCTGTTTTTCTGGAATAAGCCTTCCAAGCATCTGCTGGGACTCCTGGAGGGGAAGGAAGAAGACGACAGTGAGTAACGGCAACACTGCCCTGTTGGGACTGAACAGCCAGCCAGGCAGACAGACACAGGCAGCATTCTGTCCCTTAAGCGCTCTTCCAGCCCCATCCCAAGTCCTCAGGGTGACCCTGCATTTAATCACTAGTCCGAGTGATTCCTGTTTTCTGCCCAAGGAATGAACTGTTTGCCAAACGCTCCTCACTGAAGTAGAGTTAGGACAGTCATAGCTCCCGTGATACTTCTTAAATTTTTGTTGACTTACTGCCTATGAAAAAGCTTTAAAAAGTGTACTCAGTGGAGAAAACGGACAGTGATCATCTCTCAGCTAGCACCAAAGGTGACTGCAATGACCTTGTGGTTGGTAACTGACTCAGCAGTTGAACAGAAACGATTCTGTCCTGAACTCTGATACTTAGTAGGGCTCAACTGAGGTTGACCACACACCTTAAGTTGAAAACACAAATCCAGGAGATTTTTAACCACTGGAATCTCAGCTGCCACAGGTTTTTCCACCACCCGGGACAGAGCTACAATTTTAACAAGGTCCACAAAAGGTCTTGGGGCAACCACTTTCTAACTGACATAAGAAAAAACCAAACCGCACGGTAACAAGGTATTCGGCGTGTTCACGGACGACTTGTCAAGCTCTGTATTTGCTTAAGTTCAGCTGACACTACCCTATACAGTTCGTATAGAGTTCAGGAAAATGACAGCCTCTCCAGTGCCTAATAAGGAATATTTAACTTCTACTTTTACCTCGAATTCTAAAAGAAGATCTCTATAACTGACTTTTGGTTGAAAAAGAGAACTACCTAAAAATTCCCATCACAGGTTAAATCCTCTGTGGAGCAACCATCCTTAGATACAGACTGGCTTGTGTGCTACAAATCTTTCTGTGCTATTTGTCTGAACAGGAGAGGTTTATTAGCTTAACAGGGAGGAGCTGGAAGCATCTTCTCATATGAGTAAGACACATACACCTTCCCCGCCGCAAATCTGGACAAAACGGAATATACAAATCAGACAGTTTTCCCAAAAAAGCCAACTGAGCTTCTCTGATCTTCCCTAAACTGAGGCAAGGCCACATACCCAATACCAGAGTTTCTTTTCTGAACCAAAACAAACAATTAAGTACCAAGATGAAGCTAGGGTTGGACCACTCGGATAGTTTTGCTGAGATAGATGTGACAGCTCCGGTCTCTAAAATAACTGAAACCAAAAAGAAGGGCTAGCTGACTCCCCTGCATAACAAGGATCTACTGAGTCCAGTAAGGAAAGGGAACCAACAGGTCGTACCTACTATGCACCTGGGCTTCTTCAAACCGTTTTCACTTCCCCACTTTTCCAGGAACTGTGCGTGACTTGTATTTTAGTATCGATAAATGAACACGCTAAGTATCAGCCTTTAATGAAACTGTGTTTGGTCACAGAGCGCTGAGCGAGATAATAAGTTTTCCAAGGGAACATTTTATGAAGCTCAAAAAGAGTTCATGAAAGACACGGCTATAGAGCTGGAACATAGAAGAATCTACTTTTAAAAGTGTGGGCATTGTTTAACATCTTCAAACAATTTCTGGCAGTGAACGTCTGATGCTATTCACCGTATGTCAAACCCTAATATCTCCTTTTGATTAGGACTTCAAAGTACACGAAACAACATGACAGAAACGAAGGCAAAACACACAAATTTAGACAAATGGTCGGTTTCAACACTCATCTCTCAGCGGCTGAAGGCGGTCACAAAGGACGGACTCAGGAGACACGAACATCATGAATCAATTGGCTCTGACTGACGGTTACAGGCCACCCCACCCACTACGAGACAGTGCACATTCTTTTGAAATGACATGAAATATTCGCCAAAACAGATCGTGTGCCGAGCCGCACAGTAAGTCTCAATAAAGTTAAACGGAGTAAAAAGGATTGAAATCAGAGTATGCTCACAGATCGTAACATAAATAGATCAGTAATCAGTAAAAGAGCTGGAAAAAATCCAAGTATTTGGAAACTAAACAGCATAATTCTAAATAACTGATCAATTGAAAAATAACAAAGGAAATTAAAAAGATCTTTAACTGAGTATGAACACATAACATATTAAGAATCTGTGCAGTATGGCTATGATATTGTTTAGAGGGTGGTAGCTTAAAATGTTTACATCAGAAATGAAGAAAGGTCCAAATTCAATAATGCAAGCTTCCACCTTATGAAGCTAAAAATAAGCAAATGAAACCAAAACTAAACAGACACAAGGAATAAAAAGCCATGGCACCTGAAATAGAAAACAAACATACCACAGAGTGGAGTGATTGAGCAAAAAAGAGAAAAAAGAATAAAGCACTCATGGACACTGCCAACAGTGTGGTTCGTCGGGGGGCCAGGGGGGGCGGGGAATTGGGAGGAAGTGGAAAAGGGTGTGGGGGGATAAATGGTGATGAAAAAATACAATGAGAAATGTAAAAAAAATCAATATAACAAATAAACTTCTAGCTAGACTGATAGAGAAAAGAAGAAAGGGAAGGAAGAGGGAGAGGGAGCCGAGGAGGAAGAGGACAAGATGGAGAGGGAGACAGAAGAGAAATTTTCAACACCAGGAATGAAAGAAGCGGCATCACTACAGACACCACGGAGTTCTAAGGAATAAGAAGAGAATATTGTGGACAACTTTATACAAATAAATCTGACTACTCAGATGAGATGGATGAATTCACTGAGAGATAGAAATTATCCAGAGATTCAAGAAGAAACACAAAATCTGAATAGCCCTGTATTTATGGAATAAAATTTGCAATTGAAATGGCTACCACACAGAAAGATCTTAATCCACAAAGCTTCACTTGTAAATACCACCAAAAACTCAAAGAAGAAATACCATTTCGACACAAACATTCTCAGAAAAAAGGAAAGAAAACTCCCTGACTGACTTCCATGTTTAGGACCCGATGCCAAAACTGCGCAAGGACAGTTAACGGCACACTGAACAGGAAGAGACTGAGCCCTTCCCCCCGAAGACCAAGAGGACTCTCACCAGTTCTGCTCAAGATGGTACTGGAGGTTGACATCAATGCAGGTGAGACAAAAAAAACACAAGAAAAACTTAGGGATAAACTTCACAAAATATGTACAGGACTTAGACACTGAAAACTGCAAAACACTGATGAGAAAAATGTATAACCACCTAAATAAAATTGAGAAATATACCATAAGACTCAATATAGTCAAGTTGTCGATTCCTCCAAAATTGATTTACAAATTTTATGAAACAGCAATCAGAATTCTAGTGTCTTTGTAAAAACTAATAAGCTGATTCTGAAACTATGTGGAAATGTAAAGGACCTAAAATAGTGAAAATAATTTTGAAAAAAAAAGAATACTGAAGATCTCACAGTAGCTGATTTCAAAAATTATTAAAAAGCTACAATCATCAACAGACTGAGGTACTGGTGGAAAAAACAGACAAAGATCAATGGAAAGAGAATACAGTCTAGAAAAGACCTTTAGAAATACAGTTAACTGATTTCCAACAGCCAGTGGGAAAAGTGACAGTGTTTTCAGTAAATGGTGCTGGAACAAGCAGGTAATGACATGGAAAAAATGAACCTCACCTCTTACCTTATATCTATATAGAAATCAACTTGAAATTCATCATAAACCTAAACTTGTAAATAAAACAACAAAACTCCTGGAAGAAAACATAAGAGAAAATACCTACAATCTTAGGCAAGCCAAAGATTTTTTTCTTAGATAGAACACAAAAACCATGAACCATAAAAGAAAAAAATTAACAAATTAAACTTCATCAAAATTTCAAACTTCTGCCCTTTACAAAACATCATTGCAAAAAAAAAAAAGGCAAACCACAGACTGAGTAAAAATATTTGCAAAGCATATATCCAACAAAGGACTTGTTACAAGAATAAAGAACTCTGTAAGATAAGTCTATGATAAATGGGCAGAAGATTTGCTCACAAAAGACATACACAAGAAGATACACGCAATACACTTTTGAAGTGATGTCCAATGGCATTAAGCCTTCAGGGAAATGCAAATTAAAGCCAAGTGAGATACTGTTACACCAAGCAGAAATGTTAAAAATTAAAAATGATAACAATACCAAGTGTCGGCAAGGATGAGGAAAAATGGAAGCAACGATACACTGCTGGTGGGAATGTAAAATGGTACAACCACTTTGAAAACAGTATGATAGTTTCTTACAGGGTTAAGCATACATTTATATGACACAGAAATTCCACTCCTAAAATTTAACCAACAGAAATAAAATCTGTTTCCACATAAAGACCTATAAATAAATGATCACTGCAGTTTTGCTCATCAAAGTCCAGAATCAGGAAGAACTTAAATGTCAATCAACAGGTGAATGGGTAAATGAAGAAATACTACTCACTGATGAAAAAGAATAAACTAATGATTCACTCAACACAATGGATGTCAAAATCATCGTGCTGAGAAGGTGAGATGAAAGTTTAAAGTTCAAAAATAATGATACACAGAACAGTATCTACATGAATTCGATGCCCCCTCCCAGCTCAACACCAGAAACCAAACAGGTGACATTATGACAACTTGGTACCAACGTTGCATGGGTAGTAAAATGAAAGTAGCACTCCATTGGGCCCCCAACTATTTACATATATCCCACGCTCCCCCTAAATACTTAAACTGCACTTCTTCACTGTCATTATCGTGGAGAAGCCCAAGTGCTGTGATGGACCACGGGTCCTACGTGATACACCCCCACCGGCTCCAACCACCATGGAGCACGGTGGTCTCCTTGCTGCAGCCTCGGGACTCGGGCACTGCAGTTTCCCGACCTAGGGCTGGTTCTGCCAGACGTCCACATGGCTTAGCTGCTCATCTCCAGTCTTTGCTCAGAGGGAGCTTCACAAAGAGGCCTGCCGAGACCACCTGGTCTACAAATCACAGCCCTCCCCCCTCCAAGACCATCCCTTCCCTACACACTCTTCAGCGTCTAAGAGAGGGCACACCGAACTCACTTTGTTGGTGTCTGTCTGTCCTGCAAATAGAAGGTGAGGGTCTCATCCCCGCTGTTCACTGCTGGACCCTCGGGGCCTGTGAGAGTGCCTGGCCTGGCACCCAGCAGTGCTCAGCAAACACGTCTTGAGTCTGTCTACTTGACAGCCTGTTTTCAGACAAGGACCCAGTACGTGCTAAATGCTTGATGCCGACTAGGATTTCAAGGCACATACTCCTCACCTGTAACTGCTGCTGCAGGTGGGTGATTTCGGCGATTCTCAACTCTCTGGATTTGTTTGTACTCTCAATTTCTTGCCTTTGGGTGGTCAGTCGACATCTGATATCCTGAAGTTTGCCTTCAAGTTGATGCTTTTTATCATTCTTTAACAAACGAAAAATAGTAAGCATTATTATCATTTTGATTGTTCGATGTTAATATATTCCCAAAGCATAATCAAACTTCACTCACAAGAGCTTCTAATTCAAATTCCAAAGTCTTTTTCTTTGCTTTCAGGACAACTATGTCTTCTTGTTCTTTGTTTCTTTGGTTTAACAGCTCTTGTCTTCGATTTCGCTCCCATTCAAGCTGCCGCTGCCGCTCAAGTTCTCGTTTGGCAGCCTGTTGATGCAGCACACATTAAAAGGTTTATTGATTTTGCGGTTCTTGCGCTACACAATGTCTCTTAATAAATGTTAACAGCTAGTGAGTCTTTTCTTTTAAGGATGAAATATTTTTAAACATTATAAGAAACTCTATTACAAAAGAGCAAAACAAAACTTATACAAATACAGTATGACTTCTAAGGGAAAAAGAGAATGTTTATAAAGGCTATTATAGTTACATAAAATAAGAACAGACAGGCTCATTTGACCTGACATTGGAATTCAACTGTTTTCCCCTTCAGTGTTTGCTGGGCCAAATAAAATTGTTCCTCCGTATTTACTGACTCAAAGAGCAAAAAATGTCTTAAATCTAATAAAATCAAACCAAACACCCAGAACTGAAAAAATGAACAAAAAATTTCTTCCATCAAATGAGAAAGTAGGAAGCCTCCCCGTCTTTTTGAAAGTTCGTGTTACGTCACTTCACTTTTAGGAAAGACCTACATCAGTGCCTGTTTTCACTACCTGAAGGAAATCTGAGAGGGTTCTCGCTTTTACGAAAAAGAAAATGAAAATAGCACTCAGTATTTGTTCTGCAGAGAACCGTTATAAAGGCAGCACACCCCGAGCAGCAAGAGCGGCCTGCCAAACTCCTTCCCTGGGAAGCACACTCAGCATCTCAACGTCCAGCTGCCAGGGGTCGGAACTGTGCCTGTGAGCACCTGTGCTTCGCCTCCACTTATTCTGTGCGTCATCGGCAACATGTATCTGTCCTGAGGTGTCAGAAAGCCCGAAGAGAACTCATCAGGGTTTTTGGCTTAGTATAAAACTAGACGTGATTAAGCACATTTGGTATGATTTGGTAGGTTATTTTATGGGTCTGGGAACACTCAGACATTTCCCCTGTAAATTAACAGCAATTGCTTCTACACTGTATTCCATTTAAGTGTAAGAGGTTTTATAGGAACACTAATCTTAAGTTTGTGAGCTTCATCACCTGAATCATTCATTGCCTCTTCATCACAGCAGACTCTGTACTCTCTCTGGCAACACCGGCTCTCTTTCAAAGCTGACTCCTTGGTAGAATGCCGGTCAAAGCTCCTGACGATCTTTAGTGCGATTGCTTCTTACGTACCTGTCCTCCAACTACCCTACAAATGCCTGGCACGTGGTAGATGCCTATACATAATTCCAAATAAGTACTCTAATTTTTTTTCTTTTTCTTACATCGAAGAAGGGAAGGTTATCTATATTTTGGTTGTTCATTCTGGAAATTAAAATCCTGTGAGGACCTGCCTGAATATAAGGCAGCTTATGGCTACACGTTTTCTACAGCAATCATCAGAAGTTGAAACCAAAGTATTAATTTTTTTTAAATTCCACATCTTTAAAATATATTTCATTCACAAAAGAGGATCGTGGCATTGCTTCTGTAGCAATCTACTAAAATTGGAAAGACAGACGAGATTAGCTTGGCCCCTAGCCAGGTATGGTGCCAAATTTTGGAACCGTTACATAGAATATAGGGAAGATTTCCTACACATATTTTTTAAAGTGAAAGAAAAAAAGGAATAGTGTTAGTATGATGCCATTACCATGGTTAAAAACTATTGCACTCGTCAGGTCAAGATGGAGGCACAGGAAAACAGTCCAGCTCGCCTCCTCGCACAACCACAGCAAAAATTACAACTAGACTACAAAACAAATGTCGCCCAGATTCATCAGAAAATTGAGCTGTATGGAAGTCCAACAGCCAAGGAATTAAAGAAGCCACATCCATCCCGATGGGTAGGAGGGGCAGAGACACAGAGATATGGAGAAGTACTAAGTGGCACGGAGATGCAGAATGGGCGGTCCCACACCCACATATGGTGGGTAAAAATCGGGAGGGATACCTTGGGAGTGAGAGGCCCTAGCCCCAGACCAGATCACCCAGCCCAGGGTTCCAGCACCAGGAAGATAAGTCCCTATAGCTTCTGGTATAAAAACCAGTGGAGGGTGGGGCAGCAGAAGAAATTGCAGGATTCTCAGGAGTCTCCTCTTAAAGGGCCCACAACAGATCCAGGACTTACACAGACTCACTCCCTCTGGGCTTCAGCACCAGAGCAACAGCTGGAAGGGCACCAGTGCCATACGGGAAGAAACTGAAGTGACTGGCATCAGGGCGAGTGCCAGGAGACAGCTTCCTCCTGGACAAAACCCCAGAGGCCAGGCAGTGGCAATGTCCCCGCTCTGAGCCCTCTCCTACACAGAGCCACAGCTGCTACTCGGGTTGCCCCACTCTGGCAATAACCTTGTAAGGTGCTGCCCCATCCAACTCACTGGTGCACTTTTCTACAATAGGCCACACTAAGACATGGAGTCAAAGCAGCTCTACCTGATACACAGAAACAAACACATGGAGGCTGCCAAAATGAGGAGACAAAGATACATGGCCCAAATGAAAGAACAGAACAAAACTCCAGAAAAAGAACTAAATGAAATGGACATAAGCAATCTATCAGATGCAGAGTTCAAAGCAATGCCTATTAGGATGCTCAAGGAACTTCCTGGGTACTTCAACAGCATAAAAAAGACCCAGGAGAAAATGCAGGTTACACTACGTGAAATAAAGAAAAATTTAAGGAGAGCGAACAGTGGAGGGGATAATGCCGAGAATCAAATCAATGATTTGGAACAAAAGGAAGAAAAAATCATTCAATCAAAACAGCTAGAAGAGCCTTGGCTGGTGTGGCTCAGTGGATTGAGCGCCAGCCTGCAAACCAAAGGGTTGCAGGTTCAATTCCCAATCAGGGCACATGCCTGGGTTGGGGGCCAAATCCCCAGTAGGGGACATGTGAGAGGCAATCATACATTGATGTTTCTTTCCCTCTATCCCTCCCTTCCCCTCTGTCTAAAAATAAAATTAAAAACAAAAAAGCAAGAAGAAAAAAGAATCTAAAAAATGAGGATAGGCTAAGGAGACTCTGGGACATCTTCAAAATTACCAACATTTGAATCATAGGGATATCAGCAGTGAAAGAGAAAGAGCAAGACATTGAAAATGTATTTGAAAAAATAATGAAAGAAAACTTCCCTAATTTGGTGATAGAAATAGACTTACAAGTCCAGGAAGCACAGAGTCCCAAACAAGATGGATCCAAAGAGGCCCACTCCAAGACACATCATAATTAAAAGGCCAAAGGTTAAAGATAAAGAATCTTAAAAGTAGCAAGAGAAAAGGAGACAGTTACCTACAAAGCAGTTCCCATAAGACTATCAGCTGATTTCTCAAAAGAAACTTTGTAGGCTAGAAGGGCCTGGCAAGAAGTATTCAATCCCTGGCTGGTGTAGCTCAGTGGACTGAGCACCGGCCAGTAAACCAAAGAATTGCTGGTTCCATTTCCAGTCAGGGCACATGCCAGGTCAGGCCAGGAGGCAACCACACACTGATGCAAGGACCTACAACTTGGATTATTCTATCCAGCAAAGCTATCATTTAGAAGGGCAGGTAAAGAGCTTCCCAAAGGAGGTAAAGCTAAAGGAGTTCATCATCATCAAGCCATTATTATATAAAATGTTAAGCCATTATTATATGAAATGTTAAAGCGACTTATTTAAGAAAAAGATCAACATTCAACATTTAGATCAACATTATGAACATTAAAATGGCAATAATCACAACTATGAACAATTGAATCTATAAAACAAACTAAGCCAACAACCCGAACAGGAACAGAGCCACTGATATGGAGATCATTTGGAGGGTTATCAGTTGGGTGGGGGAGGGGGGAGAATGGGAGAAAAGGTGCAAGGATTAAGAAGTATCTACTGGTAGGTATGAAATAGGGGGATGTTAAGAACAGTATAGGAAATGAAGAAGCCCAAGGACTTGTATGTATGACCCATGAACATGAATTGGGGGGGCAGAATCGCTGGCAGGAATGGGGGGTATGGAGTAGAGGGGGGCAAAGGGGGAAAATTGGGACCACTGTAATAGCACAATCAATAAAATATATTTAAAAAATTACACTAAATCCCCAACTTTTCTACCACATAAACCTTTATATTTCTATATATGTATATAAATGCGGAGAAAAAAGCCTGGAAAAATACTTAACTGATATCACTGATTTATTATAAGACTGTCTTATCAAAAATCCATACATGAATGCTTATAGCAAAATTGTTCGTTTAACAGCCATAAAGTAGCAACAACCCAAATGATGAATGGACATGTAATGGGGTATTATTTAGCCATAAAAAGGAACACAGCACTAATTCATGCTGTAGCTGGGACGAACCCTGAAGGCAGCAGAATGTGAGGGGCAGACACAGAGGCTGTATACTGGACGACGCCACTTACAGAAAACGGCAGAGCAGGCGCACTTGCAGGGGCAGACTCTAAGTTAGCGGGGGGCTGAGTGCTGGTGGGAGAGGGAGGAAGCGGAGGAACTGCTCGACGGGTGAGCAGTTTCTTTCGTGGGGCGAACGCACTGAAACTACCGAACTGTGAAGGCTCCTAACCCAGCACTTGAACGGCTCTGGGGACCCAGAAGCCCGAGGGCGGTGCGGGCTGTCCGGCTCACCTCGCGCCGCTCCACCTCCTTGCGCCGCTCCTCCTCCCGCTGCCGCTCCAGCTCCCGCTGCTTCTCCAGCTGCTTCTCCAGCTCCAGCTGCCGCTTGCGCTCCTGCTCCTGGCGCTCGCGCTCCTTGCGCTCCTGCTCCTGGCGCTCCAGCTGGGCCAGGCGCTCCTGCTCTTTCCGCTGCTGCTCCAAGAGTGCCTGTCTTCGTTTCTCCAGTTCCAGATTGCCGCGCTCAAAGTTCTCACGCTTCTTATCTTCAAACGTGACTTTTGAAATAAGAAACCAACAAGGATGAAAAGTCATGACATCCAACACGCCACTGTAGACGTAAAGACTCAATGGCACATTAGAGAACGTGTGGTATGAACAGACGCCAGGTGCCCAGTCAGTAAACGTGACAATGCCCTTCATCTAGCTCCTGGGCTGCACAGGCTCCCCTCGGCGATGGATGCAGTGTCACGTGTTCAACACCGTTCCCATTAGAATCTCTCCGCAGTCATCTGCAGCAGTCTCCTGCCTCATGCTCACTCTGTCTCCTTCTGCACCACCCTGATTCAGCAACTGACCCCCACCCTTCCTGGGCTGTGAACTCCCCCCTCCATCCCCTTATCCTGTAGGGACACGGGCGTGTCTATTCTAACAAACAAGACATTTCAGAAAGCAGAGCGGAAGTACCCTGTGCTTCACACTAAAGGACAAGCTATGCCCTAATCATTATGTAGATCACATTCAGTAAATAATTTTTTCTAATCCATTATTCAGTTTCCTTCTTTCGGAACACCAATTATGTATTTTAGGCTATTCCCAAGTCAATCGTTTTTTTTTCTCTAATCCTTGCTAATACTTTATTTACATTCACTTTATTTTACTTTTTTTTAAGAAAAATCCCATCCTCCATGTCCCTTACTAGGTTTCCAGCAGCATCTATTACTCAGTTTTGTGTTTTCCTCCATGCTTCTCCTTGGACCCAACCCCAGCCAAGGGAAACTCTAACAGCCTGTGCCCACTGTCCCCAGTCTATTTCAAGAACTGTCACTTCACACTTTGTCTTGAGATCTGCAGCTGTGAGCATTTTCACTTGGCGTCTTCCCGCATTCCTGTCTAGCCTTCACTGCTCTAGATGGACCTTCCTTACACACTGCATGCAGTCAGGCACTACATAGAATGTTCCAGTTTTCTTGTTCTTCTTGCTCTTTTAGTGTTTTCAGGAGACAGCAGCCCCTTTGCCCGGTCACCTTAAAACTGAGTCCCCTCAGCCTCAGAAAGGAATGAAGTGCTGACACATGCTATAATGACTCTCAAAACTATTACACTCAGTGAAAGAAGCCAGACATAAAAGGTCACCCATTGCACAAACCATTTACATGAAACAGTCAGAATAGGTATGTCCAAAGAGACAGAAAGCAGACCGGTGGTTGCCAGGGGCTGGGGAGAGGGGGGGGGGGTGCCTGGGCATGGAGTTTTATGGTGATGATAAAGTTTCAGAATTGAATAGTGGTGGCAATTGCACAGTATTGTGAATGTACTAAATGCCACTGTGATGGACTGAACGTGTGTTCCAACCTCCTCCCCACCAATTTGTATGTTGAAGCTCTAACCCCCCAAATGTGATGGAATTTATAATTAGGTTTAAGACAAGGTCCTGCAGGTAGGGCCCTCACAATGAGATTCGCCACCTTATAAAAAGAGGAAGAGACAGCGTTTTCTCCTTCCCTGGGCACACAAGGAGGAGAGGCCATGTGAGGGCCCCGCAACAAGGTAGCCATCTGCACGCTGAGAAGAGAGCCCTAGCAGGAGCTGAATTGGATGCTGCCCTGGTCTCGGACCGCTGGCCTCCAGAACTGAGAGAAGCATACCGCCGCTGTGCGCACCCCCCACACCGCGGTACTGTATCATGGCGGCCCAAGATGACTGGAAACAGCCACCGAACCGCAACTTTTAAATGATCAATGTTTGGTTATGTGAATTTTACTGCAAAAAAACCCCTGAAAGTCCCTATACATCTTCTAAATTCCAATATCTGGCCCTACGTCCGGTATACAGGAAGCACATAATAAATGACTGCTGAAAGAAAAACTGCACAAACAAAACATCTGATGTTCACTGCCTGTTCAAGCTTTAAATGTCTGCCACCAACAGATAAAGAACATGCCACATTCTAAGGATTCCTGTCCTTATTTGCCTTTGTTCCCATTATTGTCAACCTGAAACATCCCTCCATCCCACTTGTAATAGCCTCATTCATCTTCGAGTTGAACTCGGCTGCGTGCGCTCGATCAGAGGGTAATTCCTTGCATCTCTGCCAGCCTGTGACGACCAGCCAGGAGTGAGCTCCGCCTGCTTCTGTAATACTGTCCTCAGGGACCTACCACACCACGCACTGCCCGGATGGTGTTCTCACGGATGTCTCACATCCTCAATCATGTTATAACCGTCTAGAGGGTATGGGCCGGGTATTATTAACATTTAGATTCTTCACTGCACCCAACACACTTGCACGAAGAACATTTTCACTAAGTGATTTAACAGTGAACAAAAAACAATTCAGTTTAAAGAGGATACTGAGAAAACTAGGTCCGAAGAAGGTCAATTAACCACCAAGCACCTGAAATGTAGCAAAACGACACTAACAAAGTATTTAACACAGAGAGACTCCATCATAAATTTCATTTGCTTCTTAGTATCAACTATTATCACATCACTAAAAATTCCCGGCCACCTTAGAATACTTTCATTGTATGATGGATTTATCATGATAAATGAGGATTATTTACAACAGGTTCATATTACATTTAAAATACCTTCATGTTATTAAGGAGTTTTCAATTCTCCTAAACAACATGAGAAAAAGTAGTCATTTTACTTCCTATTCTTGGCGATTTGAAGCAATCTCCTTAAAGGCTTATCAACTTGAGTGCTATACAGTTAATATTCCTAAATTTTCTGTTTAGTAATACATAATCCGATTTCCATTTAAAAGCTAGAACACAGGTGCATGAGCAGAGTACATAATGTTCCCATTTCTCTCTATATATGCAAATCCAAAAGTGTATTAAAAGTGTCTCCTCTCTGAGGCCGGTTAAAGGAATACAGCAAGAATGTCAGTAAAAAGCCAGATTTACTTCTACCTCTATCTTTGCCTTGGAGACAGAAGATCTACAACATGACGTAACTCAAGTACCAAGCCTGCCATACCAGGTAATTTCTTTTCTAGCTGTTGCTCATCTTCTAAAACCGGTTCCTCGGGTAACCTCTGGTCTGCCGAGGTTGCGCTTATGACAGATACTCCACTGCCCGATCGGACTCTTCTGCGGTTTATGAGAAAGAAGAGAAGAGAAACAAATGAACGAAAAGCTGTCGAGGTGGAAATGAGCAAGTTATGAAAAAGAATTTTTAATGACTACGCTATATATCATGGCACAGTGAGAAAAAAGAAGAGATTTGATCCTCACCATTTACAAAGAGGTTTTTTAAAAAGTAAATATTGCAACATCAGACTCCGAATGCTAAGCTTGTTCGAATGTTCAGAACCACCACCAAAATTAGGGCAATTTCAAAGAAATGAATTAGTGAATAATCATACAGTGGCTAGAATAGTGCCCAGGACATAGTAAGTGGCTGTCGCTATTACCGTCACCCTTTTATGGAAGATTAAATTCTGCCCAGGGAGGAACAGCAGATCAGCTCATTGTGGGGTGGGGTGGGGGGCGGGGAGGGTGGTCTGTTTTCCTCTATAAAGTCTCTCCGTTTTACTTAACTTCTTCATAAACACATGAGATGCCTATTCTTCAAAGTCCTTCAAACAAAGCAGTTAGTTTATTGATTAGTTTCACTTTATACATTAACCTTGCTTTTTAAAATTGACGACCTGTTTTAAATTGGGGGGTTTTTTGTTTTATTTTAATCCATTTCCAGTCTCTCAGAGCTCTTCTTAGGGCTGGGGTTTCCCGGATGAACTTCACGCTGCCCTTCCTCCCTGCAGTCAGCATCCGCAGCTGGCCCTCGTCCATGCGTGTGCCCGCAGTGGTGGCCGTTTCTCTTACTCTTACACTGTTCCCTGCTGTTTTGCCGGACGTTCGAGGAATCAGTACTGAAATTATCTTTTTCTCATGCCTCTTTGTGTTGGTTAGGATCTCTATTTGTCTGTTAACGTAGTTGTTTGGGAGGGATGTTTGGGGGGGTGTGCAGGCGGAGGACACCGGTCACCGCAGACTTCGCCCAATGGGCCTCGGTCTGCTGTCTCCACATCTCTACTGAGACTAGGCTGCAGATAAGGAAAGTTTTCCTCAATTACCTTTCTGATTATAATTTCCACATTGCCAGCATTGTGTTCTCTCTCGAATGTGTAGAATTTACAGACAGAATCTTTTTACTTTATTTAAAATGTACAGGTTGACATGGTTTCGCTTTGCTAAAATTTCTGGTGAGCTTCAAATATACAGATTGGTCCAAAAATCACCAACCTCTTGATGTTTTCCTAATACAGGCAGACCTCGTTTTATTGCTCCTCGCTTTACTAGCTTCACAGGTATTGCTTTTTTTTTTTTTTACAAACTGAAGAAGACAAGACCCTCTACCAGCAAAGATTACAATTCGCTTTCTTGTGAGACCTGCTTTACTGTGACAGTCTAGAGCGGAGCCTGCAATGTCTGCAAGGCCTGCTTGTGCACTCCGTGTACTTAAGGGACATATCCAGGATGAGCACAGAACCCAGATGAGAAGCTTTTACTGCATTCATGGATATCTGATTTACTTGCCAGGAATAAAAATGACTATATGAGACATAGAGCCAACAAAGCCACGTCTGAAACTCACATACTTAGCACACAGTCTCTGGTAAAAGCCACATGTTCCTTACCTGAAAGAAGGCGGAATGTACTCTGGAGGCAGGACAGGTGGCAGAGGTTGGCCAGACATGGCTACGTCAATTAGGTGCATAGCGAGGATAAACTCTTCTGCTGTGAGTTTCCCATCTTGATCAATGTCAGAAAGATTCCTATTCGACAAAAAGTTACTTGTGATCTAGTTTCCCAGAAATGCGTGCTTGTTACTATTATGCATGAATAATTTAAATGTTCTATTTTCTTATTTTGACTGCGGGCCAATTGAGGCTCTCTGTGCCTCAGTTTATAAAAATAGTACCTATTTCACACTACTGGCGCAAAGATAAAATGAGACAGACAATCCACATAGTTGAGATGCTGTTCCGCATTCAATAAATGTTACCTATGATATAATTATGCTCTTCTCAATCCCTGTAAGCCCATTTACAACATATTGTACTTATGTTCTCTATGTATTTAAATATGATGCTCAGCAAACCAGTGGGCCAGAGAGTAAATATTTAAGCTTTGCGGCACACAGTCTCCATCCCACCAAGTTCTGCTCTCGTGGCAAGAAAGCAGCCACAGACAATGTATAAACAAACAGTCAGGGCTGTTCCTACCATAAAACTGCATTTACAGAAACAGGTGCAAGCTCGCTGGGCTCTGCAGGCCAGCCTCAGATCTAGGCCTACACGGTGGATCTTTATGGCCTCCAGTCACAGGTGTTTTCTGCTCTTTAGTCTCAGAATTCGATCCCCACAATTCTTCATTATCAACTTGCTCTAGTAGCTATTTAGAGTAAACAGATTGTTCTAGCAAGTCCAAGAATGTAATTATACTTGACTTCTGGACACCGAGAAGACGCAGAAAACACAACTATTCCCGAGAACTTCAATAAGACAGATGCTACATTGGGAAGCTGGCTTGGCTGATGCCTTGAATCAAAACACTCCTCTTAAATCTGAAACTTCCTCAGGTGGCAAAAAATCTTTTTTGTAAAGGTATAAAATTTCCACCCAATAATGTTCACACTTTTTAAGAGCACATCCTACAAGTTCTGAACACACCATCTGTGTATAATCAGCACAAGGTACAGAAGAGTTTCACCACCGATGTCCCTTCCTCTGCCCCAGCCCCTGGTCACTGCTGATCTCTTTTGTGTCCCTCCAGCTGTGCCTTTTCCAGACGCCACACTCATTTTTAAACAGAACAGAGGCACAAATGAAACCCCCACCTGCTCTGCCCTGGCCACCCCTTTCCACGCCCCACTACTAGCTGCTCCTGGGCAAACCCGATTAGAAGGCAGTACAATTCTTAGTCCTCCCATCTGCCTAAACAACGGTCTGAGCCCCACTATGTCAGACATCTTTTCATTGTGTAGGAGGAGGGTGTAATAAACCCTGGTGTGGTAGGTCTGAAGTAGTGTTTCAAAGAGGGCAGGTTACAAATGAGAAACTGAAACATTCCAATATATTCTAGGATGATGAGAACAACTTAATAAACTGACAATCAACCTCCACAAATGTTAGATCTTAAGTTTATACTTCAGAGGGTCCTAGGATGCTGGTACATATACAGAGCTATGGAGGTCTGGATGTGCCTCAGACATACGGTGTCTATCAACTGGCCTATTGTTGTGCTACTACAAAAGGCAGACCCTTTGGTACAAAGCAGAAGGGACCAGGGCAGCACTGGAGCTCAACCACTCAGGAAGCAACCACATCACTGTGCTATACAGCAAATCGTGAGGCCCTTAGAGAAGAAATCCAGTTTCCAGCCCCAGCTGGTTTGGCTCAGTGGATTCAGTGCCGGCCTGCGAACTGAGAAGTCACTGGTTCAATTCCCAGTCAAGACACATGCCTAGGGTGTAGGCCAGGTCCCCAGGTGGGGGTGTGCCAGAGGCAACCGTCAGATGTATCCCTTACACATTGGTGTTTCTCCTCCTCGTTCTCTCTCCCTTCCCTCTAAGAATAAATAAATAAAATCTTAAAAAATAAAATACCACATTTAAAAAACAAACAAAAAAGGAAACAAAATTTCTACTTTATACAAACCAAGGAACTTTTCATTCCTTACCATATTGAAGCCAGCTGTGCCTGTGGTAAACTTGATTGCATAAGAATCGTTCTTGCTTGGGGACCTAAACAGAAGCCAGGAAAAAAGCATGAAGATGAGTCAGCAAATCGCCACCATCCGGAAGGCCAGTGTTCCGCACATAAGTACTGTGCAATCTCCGGCGGGCACAGTGCGTTAAACAAGATTTGCTATTACTTAAGAGGCTTTTCAAAAGGAAAATTAAACCCCAGTGAAGAAGGGAAGAGACACACAGAGCAGCACAGCATCTGGTACATGATGTTTGTTAAACGGATGATTAATGAAGAACGAGTACAGAAAAGATTAGTTTCAAACTATAAGCTGCCCTTTGGTACAGATAGCCATCTCTATTAGAATTCGGCTTTTATTTACAAGGCTGAAACATACTCTCTAAACTCAGCATCTTCTGCCACCAGCTGCTGCCTCCACCCTGACTAATATCAGACAAATCCAAGGAAGGCTCAGAGTTTTGGAGGACGAGGGGCCATAGCAAGAACCATCCTAACCATCGGTACTCAGAGTTTAAAAAGGCGACTTGCTCAGGGTTGCACAAACGGCTACTAACACAGCAATTAAAAAGAATTCCTGGAATTTCAACTCTTCTCTCAAAATCAGCTCTCACTTCTTAAAGTACTTGTAAATACCTTCATTTGGGGAATTAAACTAGCCTTCGGCATCAGAAAAAGCCTACCGTGGGAGCTTCTGTGTGTTTCAATAAACCAGTGCCAGGGAGACAAATGTCTCATTGCCAGCACTGCCTTGTGAGGTGCATGGTCCCAGGATGACCAATGAACCACGGAGCGGAAAGCTGTAGCATGCGTGTTGGGAACACTCCTGGGTACAAACTTTTGCTTCTAGCTATTTCACTTTTCAAATGGCACCTCACCAAAAAACACAGAAGGGGATGTTCCTCCATAGCAAGCAGTAGTGGCTAGGGATCTGAGCACCGCCGCCAGGTTCCAGCACAGGAAGCTCCGGAGAACATCAGAAAAAGCCCTGGTGAACCAGAGACCGTGGGCGCTGGTCCTGCTTCAGCCTAGAACTTGCTGAGTGACCTGGGACAGGCAGTTTCCCCATTTGCTGGACCCCAGTTTTCTCATTTCAGAGGTCCTCTCCAGATTTACAAGTCTATATAACCCACTGCATAAGGAGCCATAACACGGAGCTTAGCATGGTGCTCGCACATAAAAAGTGCTCAATAAATAGCACTACTGACAATATTCTAACTTCTCCTTACATATAAAACATGGAAAAAAAAAACCACACGAGTCTATACCTATGTATTTTCACATGTGTACATGTATGTATGCATCTTAGTTCATTTCCAGACTGGAAATGGTCAAGTAAACAGCACCCAGATTGTGAAGCAGCACCCCAAAAGCCCCTCTTCAACTCCCTTCAACCATGCCCTCCCACCAAGCGCATCCTGACTTTTAACGCCATACTGTGTCAAAGTCAGGTCTGGCTTATGTTGCCCGACACATTACTGTACGTTGTAGGACAGAGTCCAAGCTCCTATGCGGCGTACCACAGCTTGGGGCTACTTCGAACAGAGAACGCTCTCAGTTTTGGTGCACATATGTATGTATACATTCTTGTTGTGTGTGTACTGGAAACATCTAAGAATAATAAACAATCTTTACTAAATTGATGGGAAGTTCTTAAAGGTTCTGTGATATAATGGAATGAAAAAAGTTCACTGATCATTTTATTTAGTCTCTAACATTGGATTTAGAACTGGAAGCATTAAAGATGAGTTAGCAAAACTTTAGTGAATGTTTTAATCTATACCTGTGAAAATTCTCCTCACTCCAGAACTATATTTAAACAGTGAATAATAGTTCACCTACTCCCAATAAAAAGTGTAACAACAAATTAAAAGAACTAGTCCCAGACCTGGCTGTCACAAGACCCGGACTGCAGCCCTGACCCTCCCACTCCCTAATGTGACACTGACAAGACGACCTCCACTAAGGAAGGTCCTTCATCTCTGAAATGAAAGACAGGATCTAGAACATGATCTATGGCCCGCAGGCCATATCCAGCCCACCGTCCATTTTTGTAAATAAAGTTTTATTGAAACAAAGCCATGTCCATTCATTTAAGCACGACATATGGCTGCTTTCACCGGTAAGAGCGAGTTGAGTAGTTGCAACTGTATGACCCCAAGCCCAGGGTGTTGACTACCGCACCCTTTACAGAGAGTGCGCTAAGCTCTGCACTAGAAGGTCACAACAGGGTTGACAGTTCCAACACTCGACTCCACACACCGAGACAAGGCTGTGAAACACTGAAAGAGGTACACATTTAAGGCAGCCTCTCAGCCTGAGAGAACAGCGTAAAATCGAGCTCCGAGTGCACAGAACTACCCTGCAGAAGCCTGCGTGCGTAAAAGGACGTCAGTTCTGGAGTACCAGCTAGTAAGAAAACGTTACAGGGACAAATACAAATCTCAAGTTCATAAATCCTACTCTGGGCATCCGTGTTTGGTTAAGGAAGCATGAGTGGAAAGGACAGAGAATTAAATGAAGTTAATGCTTTCCATCAAACAATGGCTTGGACCTCTGTGAATAACCCAACTAGCACATTCATTATCTCGGAATGCAAGAAGACAATAAAACACCTCTCTGAGAAGAGGGGCAGCATCCACAGGAGTCCGAGAACCCTGCAGGGACTCAGAGAGCCTTGAATAAGGAACGAGCCTGCTCTATCTGATAAGACTGTCTCTTTTTAAGAGTGTGCAAGAGCATACACGTCGACTTGTGAAGGAACAAGAGGCACCTGCCTTACCAGGTGTGTTTGTTCAATCAACCCACAAATCAATGAGGGGAGCTGTGCCACCACTGCGTTAGCTTCACCCCACAGGGGGCAAGCTCATGCCACAAGCTCAGGTTCTCACTTTCTTCCACTTAGGACCAATCGATGGCATCTGCAGGCCCACCACACACTCTCAGAGGGGTAGCCACCATCTGATGGCACCCAAACACAGGTGAGGAAGCAAAGCATGGCAGTGATGAGAAATTCCTCTGAGCTCCAACAATGCGTTTCCAGTGGGCACGGGCCACAGGCCGCAGCACAGGTCAGCCAGCCTGCAGGGTGTGTGCAATTCTCGGAGTGCTAGCTAATTCCACTCTCCTCCAAACACACGGGAATGCACGTGACTAGAAGTGACCCAGACTGTCCTCTACCTGACATGAAAACATTAATACTCCTGCACTGAAATGGCGTTCATAACACTAGGAATGTTACATCTCCAAGGTGGAGAACTGGTGCATTAGATTAAGAAATTACAATTACATGGAAAAATGCTTTTATATGTTTTTTTTAAGATTTTATTTATTCATTTTTATTTTTTCAATTTAAAAATATTTTATTGTTAGTCTATTACAATTGTCCCAATTTTTCCCCCTTGACCCTACTTACTTACTCTTAGAGACAGGGGAAAGGAGGGAGGAAGAAGGGGAGAGAAACACTGATGTATAAGAGAAACACTGACTGGTTGCCACTCACACATCCCCAGCTGAGGACCAGGCCCACAACGCAGGTGTGTGCCCTGACTGGAAATCTAACTGGTGACCTTTCAGTTTGCAGGACGACACCCAACCCACTGAAACACCCCCGTCAGGGCACTTTTAAAGTTTTAAGTTCCTTTAAAACAAGAAACCACAAAAAAACAACAAAAACAAACAAAAAAACTATGAAAGAACAAAAATAAGAGATTAAGAATATGCAATTATATATTTCACTTGGGCCCCTTTATATTCTGGGACCTTTCCTCAACCCTCCTCTTCGAGCTGAGTGAGTAACTACTTTGAGGTTTTAGGAGTCACGTCATTACTGTCAGAAGCGTGATCGTGACAATGGTCCTTGAACCTCATCCACCCCAACAAAGCAGCTCTGCTCCCATCAACAATCCTGTGTAGTCCAACACACACCCTTAGAGTGATTTCTCACAAAGGGAAAACAAGCTGAATTTTATTTATTCCCATTTTTAAATTTACTGTAATTCTAAGTTATTCTATTTGACATGACTATATAAAGATCTAATTTGAAAATAAAATACCCACCTTAAATTCTTGCCAGGACAAAACAGTAATAAGTATGCAGATAAACATTAGCGAAATCTGCTCTTTCCAGTATATTTCAAATCTCACTTACTGCCTAGACATTATATATTCTACGTACTCAAGTGCTGGGTCGTTATCTTTGGGTTGAAGACACTGCACTTCAGTCACAAAATACACATCCTACCAAGAAAGAGTTCACTGTCTGCTCAGTGTCGCATCTCAGTACTATTTTAATTAACTCACAGCAAATGCCAACAGTGCTTTGAAGAAATGTTTTCGGAATCCCTGGACATGTAGTTCTGGGTCTGTATGGAGCACTGGTACCAAATAAGCCAGGTTAAACAGTACTTAAAACTGCACTACTGAATCTGCCTTTAGGGCCTGGAGAAGCTGAGCGGGTTTTTCACACTGTGTGAAAAACACACCAGAGTGGCAGAGAAAGAATTTGGGTAGACTCATAGTTCGCCCCTTCAATTACAAATAGGTGCTTGAGATGACTGCTGAGATCGTTCACAGGGATGGGGTTCAAGACTGGATCAGAACCCTTTAAAGGTGTCCCCCAGTCCTGACATTGTTTAAACACGGGGAAAATTTCTGTTAGAAGTAAAAACCGCAATGGTAAGTGACAGCAAAGAGAAGACAGTGGGAATCCGACAAGAAGTGTTCCGAGTTGCAAAGGAGCCTCTTCCTCCCAAGCAAACACACCCTCCCGCCTTCCTCGTGCCTGTTAGCGGGCAGTTACGTTCTCCCTTTGGCACTTAACGTTCCTATCAGATGTCTCTATTTTCCTTTATTAAAATTACCCCTTGCTTTGTAACTCTCTGAAAAATTTTAAGTATTTAATCCCTCATTAGAAAGGTTTCTGGACAGTATCCTAAAATCTGTTTTACTGTTCTGATGTAGATGACAAAATCTCTTTTAAAAAAACTCCGTTGAGCCCCGGCGGTGGCTCAGTTGGCTGAAGTGTGTCCCGTACACCAAAAGGTTGTGGGTTTGATCCCTGGTCGGGGCACAGGAGGCAACCAATTGATGTTTCTCTCACATCAATGTTTATTTCCTTTTTTTTTTTAAATCCTCACCGAGGGACATTTTTTTCACTGCTCTTAGAGAGAGAGGAAGGGAGAGAGAGAAACATCGATGCTTGCCTGCCATATGTGCCCAGACCAGGGATTAAAACCTCAAGTAGGTGTGTGCCCTGACTGGGAATCGAACCCACAACCTTTCAGCTATGTGACAATGCTCCAACTAACTGAGACACACCAGCCAGGGCTCTCAGATTGATGTTTGTTTCTTTCTCTCCCTCCCTTCCTCTCTCTTTAAAGTCAATAAACATATCCTTGGGTGAGGATTTTAAAAATCTATTGAGATCATATACCTCAGCTCTAGGCTCTTACACAGGAACAAATCAGACCCAGATAGGTCAAGTGGCCTCCGGCTGGTTAGTGGCAGAGCGGGTAGCAGACTCCCCAGCCCACAGTTACCTTCTCCCACCCATGCTGCCTTAAACACTGACGGCGCACAGGCAATTTCAAGTTCATCTCCAAGGCTGGGCTTCAGAACTTGAAGCAGCTTTTGTTCACGGCACTTTTTCTTTGCTAGTGCTTTGATTTGCATACCAGGGGCACTCAGTGTGCGGGGGGGTCTGTGCTCTCCGTCCCACTCACCAAGCAGCAGCGGGCGGGAGTCTGAGGCACTAAGGAATAAAGTAGCCATGGCTTTATCAGTAGCTGAGAACTCATTATAAAAACCACAATGAAAACCCTGTCCAAAAAGAGTCCACAGAGAAAGGCACTTGGAAAACATCTCTGCCCAACATCCAGAAACAATCTGCATTTAAAACAAAGATCATATTTCACTAAATTAACTTTTCTTTGTAAATACCTGTTAAGTGTCCACTCATGGTTTTGTCATGACTGTTGAAGAGCTGTCTGTACTTCAGCCGGGATGACTGGGGGACAGCCCATTCTGCCAGTGGAGGGGCCCTGGGGACAGAGGAAGGAGGCAGGAGGGATGAGCAAGAAAGAACAGCCTATGGAAGTTCCTCAAACACTCAGAACTTCTCTAGAAAACTAGCTTTACCCTTTTATTCACTTTTGAACGACAATTTCTGAATGTTCTGTAATGAGCATGTCCATTTTTTAAGGTTGTAAACATTTCTTTCAAAACAGATACAAGTAAGCTTATGATCTTTCCAGAATCAAGTGAAAGCATAACAGACCGAACAAGTGTTTCAAGTTATATACACAATTTAGTAATTTAAAGGTTCTACAAAAGTATGGAAAATCTCCTTAGAACTGAGATGTTCCAAGTAGTGCCCAGGCTTTTCTAAACTCCTAGAAAAGTTCTCTTTTGGCTTAAAAAGCAACGCTGATAGCAGACAAATAACTTCCTTTATGGGTACTAACTCTTTAAAATGTTTAACCTTCTACACACCAAAACACAGGATGTATTTGTTAATGAAAGGGAACTGTTCTCTTCTGGGAAGTTTAACTGCCCGCAAATGGATAGTGTCCCAGAAAGCAGAGAACACTTGCAGGGCCCTGGCAACCCAGCGGCAGTAACAGGGAGCTCGCTTTCTGCTGGCAGCTTGGGTCCAGGGCAGCTCCTGCTGAGCCCACGGAGCAGCCCCCACACAAGCGCCACCCCTGAGGAGCCACGCACGGCTTGTTAAGAGCCCGAGAGTATGAACATGGCATTCCATTTCCAGGACAGATCGCAACTCATGCCCCATTTGCCATTTCCTTTCATTTCGACAAAAGTACCTATTTCCCACATGTAAAAGCAAAATTTTAATCATAAACCCAACCTCTCACACGTCACCTGGGCACTTACACTTACCGTACACACTTCATAAGCACAGGGAGATGGACCTCAATCACGTGAAAAGCACCCATGCAAATTCACTTTTTCAACTTTATAAATAAATGTTCTAATAAAAAACACTTACCAACATCTATTCTGTTGTGTGTACTTCTGTAACAACTCCCTCATTTTAAGCTAATATTTTGCTGATTCCAGCCCTTGCCTATTTGTCAAGAAGCTAGTTATCTTTCTCCTGCACCCAAGGGTGCAGGGCGTTACACACAGAAGTGGTCCCAGATTACATCTATCAAGTCATAGTTTTCTGCAGACTTCCTGAGAATTTAAATGGACTCAAAATTCATTAACAGGTAGCCAAAAAGTTAGATGCCACATTACAGGAATTTGCTAGAAATTTAAATTATTGAAAAGATGACCACCTATAGAAACATAATTGTATTAATAGCATGAATGTTCACTAATACTGATTAATTATTCATTCTAATGTCATAAACCAACTTTAAGACAGATTTCAAAATCGCCCGTGCAGAGTCAGAGAAAACTCAAACCTCTGGCATGGTATGGGAGAAAGAAGAACTTTGGAATTTAGTGTTAGAAGATCAGAGTTTAAACCTCAGCTCAGCCATTTAGTAAGCTGTAAACCACGAGGGAGGAATGCGACCTGTCTGGGTTTATTCCCTCATTCACAATTCTGAGACAATATTCACTGCACAGGAGGGTGTGAGGGTTGAATGAGATTAATAAGGTGTCTGTAAGTAGATGCTCCATAAAGGTTCCTGAATCTTAGAACTTTAATTAAATGGAGCACCAGTGTCTTCATACCACATTAACTGAAGCGTTTGGAGCAAACTTCCATGGTTAAGAACATGTGCCTTAAAGTCAGAAAGAACTCAGCTCAACTCTGAGCTCTACTGAGAGTGTGTGACTCTGAGCAAGTCACTAAAGGCCCCTGAGCTTCTCCCTCATCTCTAACACAGAGACGAGGAGAATCACTCTATCGGGAAGGCGAGCATTAAATGAGTTCATGTGCGTTGAGCATTTGGCACAGTGCTTTTCAGTTTACAGATTTTCTCTAAATCCCTTATTAAAAGGTAATGAGGTATTGACTTAGGTCCAACACACTTTTCTCTTTAAACCAGAAAAGCCACGTGACTCACGGAGGGAGACTCCTAAACATGACTGGGACAAGAAGATGGAACCGCCTTCATATACGCTCCCTTTGCATTCCAAGGGTTTGAAATAGCTCACAAAGACAGACTAATTTCTCATCTTAGTGCAGTTGTTTGCAAGTGAAAAATAAGGGTAAAGGAAAATAAAAATATGAAAGATAATATGAAACCAAGATTGGCCAAAACAGAAGCAATAAAATCCTGCAAACTTTGCCAAAATTGAGCCACATATTTGGTTAATAACAACTATCCACTAATCTAAATAAGGCATTTCATAAAAATTGATCTTAAATAAGGTTTTACTAATAATTCACACAGACCACATAAGATCTGAGCTAGAATTTAAAATAAGGCCAATTATGGCTCTAATATTCACATAAAAATTTTACCAAATTTTACTGATTAACACAAAATAGTTCATTGCTTTTGCCCTTATACCTAGAGTCGTATTTTATTAAACATTTACTACTACCTATTCATTATCCTGTTTAAAAAAACAACACTTAAAGGAAGTGTCATGTCCTTGATTCTGTCATCTCTACAACAAATAAATGATGAAACCTAGTAACATTATCCAGAATTGAGAAAACTTCGGTGTGTTCACTTTCAAATCATGAGTTAATCATAAGGACTCGAACCAAACCACGCATTTGAAAACGAGCAAACTTACTTACCCAGTCACATCAAATGACTGTGCCTTCTGTAACTTAGTGTTTGACTGTGGCCCTGGACCAGACCTACTAAAAGAAGAACTCTTTGGCAATGTGGCTGCTGTAAAAATAAATAAATGTTGAATAATTTTAATTCTACAAAGATGAGAAACTTTTCCCTATTTACAAAAATTAAAATGCACAGTCATCAAGTCTGTGGCAAAATTATTCCGCCTTCCTTCCCATCCTGGACTCAAAAAAAGAGTTATTCCCACCTTGCCTCCCACCCTCTTGCCAAAAGTGTTTCTAGATTTACTCGTTCCTACTCAAAGTCACCTCACTAAGTAGTAATGTTTATATCCATAAACCTCTCCTTTTCAGTACACATTTGGTTCGCATCTGAAAGGACCTGTCCACAGTTAAAGAAGGAGCAGCTTAAATACACGGTGGCAAGTTCCTGACCGCACTGAAGGAGCTGGAGTGTGAGCCTCAGATGTAAGAGCCAAGAAGTCACAGACTTGAGTCCTGGCCAGGTGACATGTGACACTAGGGAGGGTCAGCTTTTCTGTCTGATTTTCACTGAGGCTGCTTAGCTGTGTTCCGGGGAAAAGAACTCTGAACCCCAGGGAGTGAGGCCCTCGTCCTGGCCTGCTGTCCTGCAACATCTGCCATTAGCCACGAAAGGAAACCCGGCGGTGAGTGGATTCACCGGCATTCCTGGAAAAACAATGGCAAGCACGTTCCCGGCTGCCATCACATCTGCAGCCATGGTCACAGATGAAAGATGAAATACATGTGACAAGAAAATCTTTTTAAAAAGGGGTACATTTATATTCTTTGGCTACAACTTAAAGACACACCCTGACAGATATAATGAATCCAGGGGCCTGGCACAGAAATGATGGTTCAAATAGAATGCTAAATGCCACAATGTCATCACCACCGAATTTACCCAAACACATTCAAAATAGTTTTAAAAAAAGGTACTTTCCTTATTGCTATGAATTCAATAAATTTGTTAGACTAAGGCTGTCTACCTCTATACTTGATGCTTTCTTTTAATTAAAGGGAAAAAAAACTTTGAGTAAAGTCTTAACATTAAACCAGGATCTTTTAAATCCGTCTTGTCAATTAAGCAAATACGTACACCACGACCTCAGTGAATTTAGTTATTTACAGAATTCCTTCCCCTTTCTGCCTGGTTCATTCCGCCTCTCCTACAGTAACAACAAAAGCAATGCTCTCCCTCCCTCCCCTAACCCACCCCCATAATTCTACTCTGAAGGGATTGACTTGTTTATTAGCAATTCACAGAAGCTGAAGAAAAGTAGTAATGGATCCATGGAAATACGAAATGTTCAAACGCTACTCAAACTTCAATGGCTTTTGTCAAGCCTTTGAAGGGAAATGACGCTCTGGTTTCAGCTGCCGAGTTCACCTTTGTACACAGTGGTACCCAGAGTCCTAATTCCATTCTCCTTCCCCTCTCTCCAGCCTTGCACATCCCACTTGGCCCATTGAAAAAATGAGAAATTAAATGAAAAAATGAAGACATTTTCCTCTGGAATAAAACAGCACTCAAATATAATCAGAAAGTGAAGACAGAAGATTGATTGAGAATCCAAGTTGCGAAAATGCAGCCTGTGGCTTCACCGGGTCACATACCAGGATGAGCAAATGCAGGCAGAGGCTGTATGACAGGGGCCCCGTTGGCCAGGGGAGGCACTGCTGCTGAAGGGGGGACGGAGGGGACCAGGGGTGGGGACATCCCAACAACAGGGATGGATCCCATTGGCACTGGAGCAACAGCCGGGAGCGGTGGCATGCTGGCAATGCCTCCTATACCTACAAAGAAGAAATGCCAACAAAGTTCACATGGAATCACATGTCAACATTCAATGACAATTAACCCAGGACTGCCTGAAGAAGAAAATCACTTTCCATGAGTAATATATTCCCATGTAAAATATGAATTTAGAGTAGTCATTTTGAAGAGTACCAAACATTTTGTCAAGGATCAAGACCCAACCTGAAGAGGGATCTACTGGCCACAGTTAAGGATCAATCAGAATGATAACCGCAAGGCACCAAAAGTCACCAAAGAGATTAAATTCATGAATGCATAATGGTATTTTAAAACAAATATGCCAAAAAGTCCTAATTGGTCAATATATTTTGAAAACTAATAAATAAAGGGGGAAGACCGAATCAAATATTTACCCTGCCTTTCCTTTACACACCGCACCTCAGAGAGTGACCAAACATTTGATGGGGAGGTTTCTCCTTAGATAAGCATTCCAGCCAAAAAATGATGAAACGCTAGAACTGAAATGAGTGTTTCCTTCCTCTCCTGTTTCTCTGTCTCAGCTCGTGACCCTCGGATGCAGTAAGAAGTCTACACCGCTGGCCCGCGTCCAGCTCCTGGCTGCCGTTAGAGCTCCTAAATAAACCCCTGTGCTTCCCTGACTGGCAGGGACATCTTTGGTTAGAATATTTGGTCTTGGTCCCTGGGTCCTGATACAAGAACTTCTCAGACCCTTGGAATGTCTGGAGTGATGTCTTTCTGTACTTGAATGAGGTGGCTGCGGGGAAAGGGGTCTCAGCTGCAGGATGGGAGCTGGTGACAGGAAATAATACCAAAGCATGGTTAGAGGACTGAAAAGTCTCACCCCACCCCTGCCTCACACAGACCTCAGTGCAGGGGAGAGGGCTGGAGGCTGAGACAATCAATGGCCTATGATTGCATCAGCCCTGCCTACCTAATGAAACCTCCATTAAAACCCCCTACGAGACAGGCTCTGGCGAGCTTCCAGGCTGGTGAACACACCCACACACTGGAGGGAGGTGCACCCCAACCTCACGGGCGCTCCTGCGCTCAGGACCCTTCCAGACCCCACTCTGTGCACTCTTCATCCAGCTGTGCATCTGCATCCTTCATCACATCCTTTATAACACGCCAGGAAATGTACGTTTCCCCCAGTTCTCTCCGCTGTTCTAACAAATTATAGAAAAGGGGAGAAGTTACACAGAAGTATGGGGGCCCTGGGGACCCTGTACTTGTAACTCATGCGAGGACAGTCTTGTGAGAATGAGCTCTTCCACCTGCGGGATCTGACACCAGCTCTCAGTGGGCAGTGTCAGACCCGCACTGAATTGTAAGATACTAGTGTGTCCAGAGAGTTAAAATACCAGTGGACGTGGCTTTTCTGGACCCAAAATTCTTGGCTCCTTCTTTCCTTGAGGATCCTAAACATGTCATTCCATTTTCCTTCGGGCACATAAAGCACTGCTGGAGAAAAATCTGCGGATACTCTAACTCTCTTCTGAGTCACGGGCTTCCTTTTTCCACATGCCCAAACAGTTTTTTGTTTCACCAGAATGTATTTTAGTGTTGTCTTCCCCAGTCGATGTCCTCGGACACACGCCACTCCCCACCAGACATTGTGTCAGGTCTTTCACTGCAAGAAAACTGTCCCGAACTGGTTTTCAGCAGGTGTCCCATCCCCTTGCTTTGGTTTTCTCCTCAGGGACCCCACCAAACCATGTATTCAACTTCACCTGCAGTGTCTGTCACTTGCTCTCAAATCCCTCCTATCTCTTTTCTCATTCCCTTTTAATTTCTGAAATCTTCCTCTTTTTACCTATTTCTCCCCAGACAGTATAGCCTGTGTTGCTCCTAGTTTAAACTCCATTTCCGAAATGATTTTTTCTTTTATTTCTCCCTCTTTCCTGAGCTGTCACCTTCTTTCTGAAATTCTAAAATTCTGACTCACGTTGTTCTTTTATGACTTGCATCACTTTCTTAGTATGAGCTCGTTTTGAAATAGGTTACTGGTGTGCTGTCGTTGTCAATGGGGGTGTTATTTGGCTCTTCGTTCTTTTTTGTTTTTCCTAATAATAACTCGTGTGGGCTTTGACCTTGGCAGATACCGCCTGTCGCTCACTTGCACGTGAGCCTTGCTTCCTGGGACTTCCAGTCTCCGCTCTCCTTCCCCTCTTTGGTCTGGACCTCCTTTTTTGGTAGCTGTGCTGCTCAATTCTGATTACCCTCGAAGTCATTTCCTCTCGGTGTGGGGCCCTGTCCCAAAAGGAAGCCTTGTTGGGCCAGTCTGGGGAATCCCCAGGACCCAGACTGCTCCAGACAGTTCAGGTCTTCTTATCCCGGGAACCATTGCTGCAACTACTCTCTGACATCCTGATTTTCCCTAATTTTCAGTGCCCGACTCAGCTTTTAAACAGCCACTGCAAAGACCACGTCCTTCTACCAAATGACTACCTTTTCTGAACAAATATTTTCTTTATATTTCTAAATAAATACATCCACCAAAGGCTGTGTTTTGGAAGCCAATCCCCTTGACCATGCCAAGTTTTGCGGGGGGGTTTTTAACACGTGTGGAGCCATCACACAGGAAATCTGGTAACTCTATAGGGCCTGTCGGCAGGGACCACATGTCACCACGTGTGTGACTGCCTAGGGCTGCACTGGACACCAACAAAGGAATCAATGCCAGGAATGGTCACAGAGTCAGTCTTCATTCTTGACAATCTCTCCTCAGTCACTGAGTTTCCCCCGGCTTAAGATCTCCATAGCTTTCAAATGCACTTAGGAAAAGAAATTCCAAGTCCCTAGGGGCTTTAACAGGCCCCACACCATCTGGCTCTGGCCTGCACCCCTTGCCCTGCAGGCCCACCGGGCTTCAGCTGCCCTGCTCTCACTGCTGGCTTTCACACCGAGCTGGTTTCTGCCTGAAGACCCTTTCCACTGCTGCCCCTTTGGCCTAGAAGTCTTCTCCCTCGGTTTTCACATGGCTCTCACCTCTAAGCCAGCTCAGAAGTCATCTCCTCGGAGAACCCTCCCCCGAGCACCTGTCCCACTGGTCTCTATTCTATTACCTTGTTTATTTATCTACTTGCTTGCATCCCCAGTTGACAAGCAGCTTCACAGCAGCAGGAGCCGTGATGTCTTGCTCATCACCATGTTCCCATCATTGAGGACACACAGGGCTTAAAAATATTGGTTTACTTCAATGAAACCATGGCGTCTGGTCAAACATAAATAAGTAAGTACACTTTCAAAAATCAAACAGAAGAATAAATTCCTTTGAAATAGGTGGGGCCAGGGCACAGAAGAGCTGTGCTGGGCGCGTGCACCCTGACCGCAGACTTAGAGCCTTGCTGGGAGCAGCCGGGGGCCCTCAGGCAAACCCCAACATCACCGCACCCTGCCTTCCTCTTCCGTACAGGGGAGCAGGACAAAGTGACCGCAGGCCTTGATTCCACAGTGGGCTGACAACGGCGTTAACACAAGCAGAGCCCAAGAGGAGTGATGCTTCATGTCACCAGGCAGTTTGGTGACGACGAAGGTGGGGGGAGAGAGGAGAATAAGGAAACTGAGAGCCTTTAGAAAAGCTCCATTTGGACAAGCTCTACCTCCCTTTTTAGAAATGTGATCTAATTAAGCAAATTGTTCAACTCCTTGGAATATCAATTTTCTCATTTATGTAACGAGGGGTTATTGTTGAACCAAGTACACTACTATATGTGAAGGCCTACTGTGTAAGGGCTAGGAAATGCCTGGTGAGATAATGTTTAATATTATTAGAAAATAACAATAATAGTAATAAATTATTTTGTTCTCAAGTGGCCAGAAATGAAAGGAAAAAAATTACCCTGGGTTGAGCTGAGATATAGAACAAAAAATACTAGCAAAGGCCAAATCTCTGACTACACGTGGGCAAACTTAACAGGACTGTGTACTTTTAACTTGTCTTACGTTCTGCTGCTTCCTCACGATCTGTCCTCTTGGAAAGAGTCTACTGAGAACGTGGATGTGGTGAGAGTGAGGATGTGGTGAGAGTGAGGGGAAAGGCAGTGGAGGAGCCCGGGGGCAGAGCTGAGGACTGCCAGGCGGAGGCAGGCTACTGAAGTGACTGGCACACCCACTGGGCAGTGAGGCCACCACCTCCTGACAATAAATCCATGGTACCTCTGGAGTTGAAATTCCTACAGCAGAATGGAATAAGAGATGACATATCAAATGTCAGAGGAAGAACTACTGACACCAGGCTTGAGGTAAAAAGAGGAAATGGGATGCCTCTGGTTATCTGACCCTTTCTCCACTGAGGTTTCTTCTTGCAGCTCTGGAAGGGAAGCTGTTTCAACACATGGGTCCTGACCAAACAGTGGCCCATCAGAGATTGTGAGCAACTTCCACTAAAGCACGCTGGTTAACGAAGGGCTAGGCCCTGTGGACACACGAGGGACGAGGGCCCCGGCCGGGCACTGGAGGCCTACGGCACTGCTTACTTCTGCTCTTTCTGGCCTTTGCCCACGTGTGACGGAGCTTTTCCTTCTTCTCTTGGATCACTGTCCTACTTGCCTAACTCAGAACCTATACCTCTCCCCTTATAAAAACCAGTCTTGTGGCTAACCTCACCAAAGAAAGGCAGTGCATAGCTGGTTTTAACAGTAAATCTCTCAAGCAAAACCACAGAATTTGCTTATCACAGCTTATCATTAACTGTACCAGAGATGACCTGAGTCACTGCTGACTGCCCCTCCCAAACCTACTTCGCTTTATCACTGGTCATCAGATGTATCAGAGAGAACTTTCCCACAAATCAGATGTCACATCTGATTACTGCAATCAACCTAAGTAATCACAGTCTAGGGTGAGAACAGAGGAGAAGTCAGAACAGTTGATGATCTTAATCAACTAATTACTGATTGATTTTTAAGAAAAATATCTGGCTAAAAGATAACATTTTATAGAATTATGTTTATAACTGGGGAAACACTGCTTGTTTTTTTTCCTGCTTCATCTTACTCTGAGGATTTCATGTGGCCAATTGCCTCAACACTGTGAACTGAAATATTCTGAGATACTGTAACCCAAGACAGTTGTTCATACACAAGGGAAAGTGAGATGCACGGGAAAGAAAACCGAAAGGAAGCATGGGGCAATGTGAGTGTTGAGAGCCCAGTCACCGCAGGTAAAAGACAGGCGATGCAACAGCAGACCGCGGGCTGCCCCTGCACCTGCGTTCACTCTGACCGCCTTGTCCAGGGGTCACAGTACGGACTTGCTCCCTCTCCTCCCGCACTACCTGCCTTCCTAGGGCCGTCAGTTTTCAGAGAGAATTGCCTCCTTGAATTTCACACTGCTAGAAACTGAGAGGGGAAAAAAAGGGAAACATTTGTTTTTTGAATATACAGTGAAATACAGGAACCAATTCCTCCCCAAACTCACCAAACGCTGGCGCACTGGAGATAGCTGTGGGCTGCTGCTTCATGACAGGGGGAAGTGCGGAGGGGAGCTGATACCCTTGCAGCTTCAGTTTGATAAGTTTCATGGCGATGGAGAACTCCACTTGATCCATTCTCCCATCATTATTCATATCGGCTAGGGCCCTGCAGACCAAGAGCAGGGCTTAGAAGACTATGACCATGATCGTGACCTTCCCCAACCCCCACCCACACAAATAAAATAACCAAGCCCCTGAAACCTGGAGAGAACAAAACAGAAGAAACAAATCAACACCAAAAAATTATTTACCAAGTAGAAAGTAAGCTGGAAATTCTGACAAAATTTTATATAAATATAAAATCCTTTTTTTTATTATGTTACTCTTTACTTATGTGATACACAAGGTAATTTCCAGTCTGAATGTCAGGATATGTACTTTGGACATCATCCAGGGTCTCTTTTTGGAGTGATGAAAACGTTTTACAATTGGATAGTGGTGATGGTTGCAGAACTCAGTGGACAGACTAAGAATCCAAGGAATTGTGCTCTTTAAAAGGATGAATTTTGTTGTGAGTTATGTCATACGAGTATTAGAGCCCTGGCTGGTGTGGCCCAGTTGGTTGGAGCGTTACCTCGTAACCAAAAGGTTTCAGATTCAGTTCCTGGTCAGGGCACCAGCCTAGGCTGTGGCTTCGATCCCTGATCAGGCACAAATGGGGGGCAACCAATCAATACTTCTTTCTCTCCCTCAGTGGGTTGGAGCGTCATCCTCGCACACCAAAAAGGTTTTAGCGTTCCACCCCTGGCCGGGGCGCACACCTGGCTTTCAGGTTCGATCCCTGGTCCAGGCGCCTAAGGAAGGCAACTGATCGATGTTGCTCTCTCACCCTCTCTCTCTTCTTTTCTCTCTCTAAAAGTCACTAAAAACAGATCCTCAGATGAGGATTAAAAACGAAAGAACTTAGTAACAGAAAGTGTATTTCCAGAGATAACTGACTAGATGCACCAACTCCTCTGTGGGGTTCCACAATCTCCCCACGGGGACATGACCTGCTGTGCTGTAACTCTACTACACTTTTAATTAAATGAACTTACAAGTGTGTTTACTATCTGAAAATGGGACCGGAAAGTAAACGGTCATGTGTCACTTGCAATGCGCTCTCATGTGAAGCATGTTCTTGCGCAGAAGACAGGCCAAAGAAAAGGCTTTGCACCGGCAGCTGCAATCTACGCGGCGCGAACCACTGTGCACACTCGTGACTTACACTCTTCTGCATCAGAAGTGTTCAGATTTCATTTCTTTTAGTCAAGATACTAAAAAAGAGAGGATTTCTTTTTAAAACAAATCTTAAGAAAATTTTATTTGAAACATCAAATGATAAGACCAGCTACTCCAATCGAAATGCCAGGACTGGCAATTTTTAAATGAGCCACATCCAGGGAATGTCCAAAAAAGAACATTTTAAGTTTCACAGAAAATAAGCTTATAATCATTAGTAAGCAATAATAGTATTGCTAGAGTTAACTCAAAGAGAGAAAATATGAAACAATAAAAATGCATGACATATAACAAAGATTAAAAATCTCTAAGGATGTGAAAAATTGTAAAGTCAACACTATTCTTTTAGAAAATTTTTTTTCAAAGTCATAAAGCAGGAAAGAGAACCCCACAGATACAGGAGCTCCTCTCTGACTCAGCTAGAACCACCCCTGGGCCCCTCTGTCAATGACCCCCTTCAGCAAATCACCCTGTGGAACTGGAATTCCACTCACTACCAGGGAGCCTGATCACTGCTTTCCGCAGGTTTCTTGGTCATTTGGAGTCAGACATGAATTGCTCATTCACCTCTTTGCCAAGTTTTCTGCTGGACTACATGTCTTTCCTAGCCCATTTATAAAAACTCACTATATTATATATGAACTATTTATCAGTCAATTGTTGAAAGATTTTTTAAAAAATTGTATTATTTGTTCATTTTGTGTACGGTTATCTCTTCTGTAAAAAATTCTATATTTTTATATATATTTCTCTTATTATACAGCTTGTAGGTTTTCAGTCCTTTCTTTTCTAAAATTATCTTATTGCATTTCCATCTGTAAGCCGACAGTAACTGCATGTGTATGTGTGATATGTTATCCAGGCTCAGCCTTATTTCCTCTAGAGGCATACCTAGGCTTCCCAGCAATTTTATTAACTAATCCACCCTCTTCTCGTTGAACTAAAAACTATTTCCGTTGTTTTTTGAATACTCACATAAAATGAGCCCTAGATCTTGATGACCCACTCTGTCTGAACGATTACGTCAGTACGGCACTGATGACCGCACTTGCTCTATGGTAGTCTGGCCAGGCTTTGCTTTTCAAAAAAGCTTCGTTAGGCTGCTCACCGATGTCTTTTTTCCCTATCAACTTTGAGGTCATTATCAAGTCTACAAACAATCCTACTGGGGTCCAGGCTGAAAATGCATTAGATATATTAATTACTTTTGGAGAAATATTATATTTATGGTCATCTGTCCACCAAAAAACCCAAAAAACCCTGAATGTTCAGTTCTACTAACATTTCCTTCAATAAGATTATATCACTTTCTTCATATAATTACTTTTATGTTAAATGTATTCTTAGAAATTATATCATTTTTGTCACTATTTTAAATGGAACATTTCCCATTCTATGTTTAGGTGATTGTTTCAAAGTACAGCAAAATATTTTGTTTTTAATAACCCCATTCATGCTATATTCAGCTAGCTTACCAACCTATGAATCTTAATTTTTTAAAGCTACAATCTCTTGGGTTTGGTAAGTATAAAATCACATAACTAGCAAAAAAGAGAGTTAACGTTCTCTTACAATATTTCTACCATGCCTCCTCTTTACGGTGTCCTTGCCTCTAGGAGTGTGCAGTGTGTGAGCGCCCTGCGTAGTTGTGAGTTTCAACGAAATGGCTGTAGTGTTTCACAGTTTAGAGTAATATCTGGTAGTGATTTTAAACACATTCTGACATATGTAAGCAGTTCTCTTTTCTACTTATTAGAAATGGTTCTGTATTTTTTCATCAAATGCTCAGTCAGCATCTGCTGAGCTGATCACAAGCTTTCTTTTTCCTTCCTATGATCATGCCGAGAAAATTTCTTGATTCTAAACCAACAAATCAGTCAGAGTTTTCATACACTGTGACATTCCATTTGTTAAGGTTTTTTTCTGATTTCTTTGCATCTATATTCGTGACTGAGACATCTCTGGTTGCTTTATTTCTGTACTATCTTTCAGGTTTCATAAAGGAAGTTAAATAAAATGAAATGGTGAACTTTCCTTGTTTTGTGCAACACTTGTAAAAAGTTACTCAGCCAGGCTCTGGACAGGTAGCTCAGCTGGGCAGAGTGCGGCCCTGACACATGAAGGGTGCAGGTTTGCTCCCTGGTCAGGGCACATACAAGAATCAACCAGTGAGTGCACAGGTGGAACAACAGATCAGTGTTTCTCTCCCTCTCTAAAACCAATTTAAAGCAATTTTTTAAAATTATTCAGCTATTTCAAATGGTTTTCAGGAAAAAAAAAAATAAAAGTTTCCATAAATCACCATCAACATACATACTTAAAAAATAAAATAACCAGGCCGATAGATTTCCACTCCCCATTCCCGTATCACTGCCCCCCAAAATGTGTCTTCTAGTGAGAAACAAAACTATCCAATGTGGAATAATGGGGGTTAGGGGAGAAAAGAGTTTTTGGTAATGGCTTAACTAGAAAAATTTAGTTTTTTAAAACCTTTCTACTGATGTGCCTCAATGGGACAGGAGAGGAAGCTTAGGGTCCTCAGGGTCTACATGCTGGACTTTAAGCTAAAATCCATCGTATCTCCAAAGTACTTCTTGAGAATTTTGTGTGGTCTTTGCTAAAAAATTTTTTTCTCAACTAATAACACGTAACTGCTGGGACTTCTCAGCAGTAAAACCTGAAAGGTCTCTAGAGAAAGGTAGCAGCCACCCCTACACAGCCCAGCTCCCCTTCTGCTCTACCCCTCTCAGCGCCCTGGAATGGAGCTGGAACTCTATTCTCCAGGCTTCTCTGCAAAAACAAAGCAAAACCAAACCACTTCAGCTCTGCCACCACTTCATTTATCATCTATAACTATTTCTGCATTTATTTGTTTCTAATGACCTCCCCAAAGCCTAACGAAGTGTTGAGAATCCTAAAATTAGTCATGTAACTTTCAAAGTAAAAACAAAATAAAAACCCCTCATACATACTAAAAACCAAGTAGTTTTTAAAAACTGTAAATTAACCAATTGCCGTTTATGACAAACTGACCTTAAATACAATGTTTAGCCCGATATTAAACTCTGCACACAACAGGCAGGGCTGAGATGAGAATGGGGCCACAGGTGCGCTGGGCACTAAGGGCACGTTCTGTTTGACCTGCACAAACAGACCACCGTCGCACTCAGGCACTGTCAGAGGGAGAAGTGCTTCAGCTCTCAAGGGAGGAGAATCAGGCAACACCTGCAGAACTACAGACACGTTTACTCTACAGCCCAGCAGTTCTTTCCTAGGAATTTGCCCTGAAGATGGATCTCCACCAACACAGAAACACGCATGCTTTAGCTCATCCATTGCTGCATTATCTGTAATTGCAAAACATTAGGAATACTCTAAATGCACACAGACAGGAGCCTGGCTGAATAAACTCTTGTATATCTTTCACAATGAGGACTATGTAACTGTAAAAAGAAAATGAGAAAGACCTCTGTGGAATAACCTGAGTGATTCCCAGGAGCCGTTAAGAGAAAAAAGCAAAGAACAAAAGAACATTTATAGAATGTTACCGTCAAAGTATGAAGGAAGAGGAAATAATTCAAATATCAATATGCACACATAATATATTATGAACCTGCTTTTTTCCCCACAAAAATCAATGAAGGGTGAGAAATGAGGATGAAGGCCTAGGGGAGCGAGAGACACTTCTCTGAGTTCATTTTCTGTACAATTTTGGCATCTGGAACCTTGCTAATGTATTACATATTCAAAAAATAAAATTAAGTCCATAAAGATGGGATCCCTAAACTGAATAAAAACAAAAACAAACCTAAGCATCTTAGATAGATAACATACTGACATAGGAAGAGGGGGAAAAAACAAATCCAAGTGACTTCCAAACGGAGTACTACATACATCCTCAGTCTATAAACAAAAGAACCAGGAGTAGCCCTGAACTCCGCTGAATGGGCCTGGTGTTTGCAGTGGACACCAGTGGAGCAGGTCTGCGTGCGGCACAGGGTCAAGGGAGGAGGCCCCTCGCAGCCCTCTCGATCCCTGCCCCACAGTAGAAGCCTGTAGATTCCTTCAGGAGCCCATCAGTCCACAAACACTTGTCACAGGTGGATCGCCTCTCGCTGTTCAGATAAATCCAGCCTAGGCTTCGTTCATTTGTTATCCATCCAACTAATATTTAAAAAGGGGTCATCTCTTCAAAAGATCTAGGTGCTATCTAGAAATCAGGGTTACAATTGTGAAAGACACACAGGGTTCCTGCCCTCACAGAGCTTGTATTTTAGAATAAGCAGACACTAAACAAGAAAATGAATCAGCTTATTCCACAGATGGTGAGCATGGCTGAGAAATAGCACAAGGTGATGGGAAGCAGAAGCAGGGAGCGAGCAGGCATGGCGGGCAGGCAGGTTCAGGGAGCAAAGGGAGCCACTGAGGACCGGTGGTCAGGAAGCATGTCTCTGCGGAAGTGATACATGAACTGAAACTGAAGGGCAATGAGGCAGCTGTATGAGAATCTGGAAGGATGGCATTACAGGAAGAAGAAATGCTAAGTGCAATGACTGAGAAGCCTGGCCCGTGCAAAGAAGAGAAAGAAAGTCGGTGAAACTGGAGTGCAAAAAATGAGGAAGACAGTGGTGCAAAGTAAGAGGAAAAAGCAAGACCAGACCGCATTAGGTCTTGTGGCCTTGGCAATGACGTTGGATTTTCTTCTCAACGCAGTTTTACATGGATTTACTTTTTTAAAAAAGACTGTTTAGATGCTGTCTGGAGACTGGAATCTAAAGAATGAAAGACAGACTTCAGTCAGGACATTCAAACAGTGGGCCCAGGTAAGATGACAGATTGTGACCGTGGCAATGAAAGCAGAAAGAAGTGGCGGATAGGGAATAAGAACTTGAGAACTAAGCCCGTAATCTCCACATGGCTACGGCCTCTGATCCCGAAGCTCTCATCCGCCCTCCCTCTCTCTCCTGGACCTTCACGCCTCTTATCCTTTGCCCTCGCCTCCTTCTCCTCCCTCTGCACACCAGGCAGGAGTGACCGCAAGCATCTGAGCTGCCAAAAGGGTATGGGAAGCTTGCCAGTTTCCTTCCAGCTCCTTATGAGTAAGACAATTTCTAGGAAGGCGTGTCACCATTGGCACTGCACACACTGCCTTGAGTCCATCCTCTGAGAATTCAAGTTTTCTTATATTCTTAATTGGAAATCAGATTGGATAGATAGGTAGCCCTAAAGTATTAGTAGATTACAGCTCAGAAGTCACAAATTAATGACTGGAATATAGGTTCTGCATGGATCAAAAACTGTGCAGATTTCTAACACATCCTCCCCAGGAGTTCACACCACTCATACATGTGAACCGAGGTCCAGAGCAAAGACAGTAAGTCCCAGAGCAACAGACTAGAAATACTTCCTAATTCTTATCAGAAACTGTCTTCTTGCGCAGAAGACTGACATAGGGACTGACGGAAACCTCAGGTGCAGACCCATTTCTCTGTCTACCAAAAGAGGCCAGGCCTTCCCTGGGACTCCAGAGGAAAAATCACACGAGAACACAAGACCAATATGGAGATAAAAAGGCAAAACCCTGGCATTAGGTCAACTGCTAGTATCTATAAACTCAAAAACCAAAATTTGAAGAGGTCAAGTACTACTCAGGGTTACAAAGTGAGTGAGCAGCAGAGCTAACGCGGAAAGACAGAGCTTACCCCTCACCCATCATCTAGCCCATCATCTTAGCAGGCCAGCACGGTTTGCGAAACTTGCCATTCCTTTCAAAGATTTCATCTGGGAAAAGATATGCAGCAGCGTTTCCCCCACCCCCACACTCCCAACAGCGATTCTTGATAAAAGTAAAAAAATTGTTCGTTAAAAAAAAATATGCCATCATAAATTTAACAAAAATGTCATAAAAAAATTGAAGAAAAGAACATTTTAATTGCCAATTCATTATGAATATTGTTAATAAAAATCTTCACATAAAAATGTTGTAAAAATGACTGATACACTAAAGCTAAAAAGCTTAAAAACAACTTAATTGAAAAAAGTAAAATTTACTAGATAATACCTTATTTTTCTCCATTACACTTACTATCACGTGACAATTACTCCTATTAACCTTCCAATAGTTCGCAATTTCTATGAAAGCGTGGACTTTGTCTGCTTCGTGCACGGCTGTACCCCCGGCACCGACACTACTCACTGGCCCACAGCAGACATCTGATAAATACACCCCACTACTGAGTGAATTCACGTGAAGTGAGATTTTTCTCGCAACACAGTATTCACCACAAGCCTGCTTCTTGAATGAACCTTCTAAAACTGGGAACGTAGCATAAAAAGCAGAATCCAGTGGAGGAAATTAAGCTTGGGAAAGGAAGGCTCTAGCACATGACCCTGACCGATGGTATGAAACACAATCACACACTAGGTAGGACACCGAGCAAAACAGGTGTCACAAGTCACTCATTTTAACTGACAGGTCAGTGCTCCTGTTTTCTTTCTTCCTCCCTCCCTCCCTCCCTCTTCCCCTTCCCTTCCCTTCCCTTTCCTTCTCTCTGTCTCTGTCTCTGTCTCTCTCCCTCCCACCCTCTCTCTTCTACTTTATTTTAAAAGTAATTCCAAAAACCTGGTTAGTTGACTTTCCAAGCTCAAGGCAGATCAGAGGCTAGAACTAGGAGGCTCCTTGGTTGAAAGAGACAGTCTGGCGGCCAATATGCTAACCACCAGGAAAAACAAAATAAAGCAGGCACCAAAACAAACACGGTAATGTGGTATCATTTAGTTTTAATTCAAACAGATTCACACACAAATACATCTAAATTTCCCAGGAAAGTTTGGCTATTTCAGAACCTAGTCAATGGTCTTTACACTGATGACTCATAATCAAGCCCAGCCTATGCTCTCCTGAAAGGCAACAAGGAACTAAGTCAGCTTTATTAACTTCCGTGAAATTTCACATAAAAGGTCAACATTTAAGGGGAGAAGCAATTAGTTGGACAACTTAGTTATGTGGAATCCCCAGTGCCGACAGCAGCTACCTTTTGGGGGGTTATATTTTGAGGGCCTACTGTGTACCAGGCCCCACACTAAGTTCTTTATGTAAGTTTCTCTCCTAACCCTCTTAGCCCTATAAGGAAAATATCTTTCCATTTTCTAGATTAGAAATCTGTGATTAGAGAGAATAAACACATGTTCCAAATCATAAAGACAGAAGGCAGTACAGTTGGGATTCAAGGCCAGGCTTGTGCGTACAAATCATGTGCTTTTCCTACGGCAGCAAGCTGCCTCCACAATACTCATAAACCAGGGAAACGGAGCATCACACTGAGAACCAGTCCCCGAGGACAAGGTGGCTTCTGGACAAGAGAACTCAGCGGGGCTCCCCAAAGCCAGGAGCCTGGAACCCAGAATTGCATTTGCCACTCACTCTCTTTCCTGAGTTTTCAAAAGACTCAGTGTTTATTTGTAATAGTAAATTAAGAAATTCAACAATAAATAAAATAAACTAGGCAACTGTCAAAACAGACATTCAACAATACCTAATATGCATTCACCTTGTTCAACGTTGTAACGTAACAAATGTTGGTTGTTTCTCTATTTCACTACTGACCCTCAAATGCACGCATTTTACCTTTTATTCAGAGAAAGGTGCAGAATCATCACACGATAAAGTAAGAAACGTGGGGCATTCAGATGAGGATGGGTGATGTGGATGAAGCTAAAACAAATTAGTGAGAAAATATCAAAATGTAGGCTTCTCAACTGGAAAGTCAACTTTCTGACAGTGTTGTCTGGCAAATGTCACCACTTTGTTTTTAAGTCCCACATGAGAAACATACTTTTCAAAGTCCTTCTTTGGTGAGAAGTAGCAGAGTGTTCCAGGCCAGACATGTATGGTCTCCCTCTATAGCTTAAGAAACTGTATTACTGGAATGTTTCATTTTACCTTCAGTTATTGAAGCTGCAACTTACCATATCTGTGCTAGAACGGGCTGAGGTAACCCAGATTGAAAAAAGAAGTTTCTAGCTTGATCACCTGCAAATATAATAGAAAAAGTTTCAGAACAAAACAACAGCTGAACAATGACAGAAATTTTCTTACAATAAAATTGAAAAAATACAAAAGAGGCTGGCAATGCTATAAATACAGAACTGAATACATGAAAATAACCAAAAGGTAAGTCTATAAGCAACAGTGAAATGCATCCATCATCTCTCTCGAAAGGGCCTACTGTTTGCAGGAGGAAACTGCCTGCTTGAATCAACCTGCTATTAACTGAGACGGTAACAGCCCCACGTGTGAAAAAGCACGTCTGCAGGGGACCACCCCTCCACTTTATAAAAAAGGTCTTTGCCATTCCCAATATCTACACTTCAAATTTTTTGTACTTCTAATATAGTTATGAAGAATAAATAATAACGTTTTAAAAACCACAGCAATGATTAAATTTAGTAAGTTAAAGAGAACTACGAGATAGAAACACACACAAAAACAAGTCCCCTGGAAATCTAAGATCTCGATTTTCAAAAAAAAAAACACATCCTAAAGTGTAACCAAACAGGAAAGATAATAGAAAAGGCAAAGTTCAAAAGGAACTTTAGGGACATGGAATAAGAGAACTCCTTGTTTTTGAATGTTCAGAATCATTTAATTATGGTTTCCCAAAGCAGTTCAAGATCAGAACTGGGCAAGTGTCTCAGCCTAAGGACCACAGCCGGGAGCTACTTTCCTTAAAGAGGGGGCCCTTTGGCCTTCACCCATTCCCATCAGCAATATGCAGGCAATAAGCAGCTTGACATCCATGACGAATGCAAGCCAGGCTTGAATGCACTACAGGAAAAGCAGTTTTAAAAGTACAGGCTCAAGGATAAGGCAGATGGGTAAAGAGCCCCTCGGTCACCTGTAAGCCCGCCCTAGCACACCGCACTCCCCAGGGATACAGGCACTACTGAGAAGTGAGAATGTGAAAACACCGACTGCGATTACCAGTGATAAAGCCAGACACTGGCTTTAAGCTGCGGAACTGCTGGTCGTGCTTCGCTCTCTCCTCTGCAGTTATGGCCCAGGTGTCCAGGCTGCCTACAGTCCAAAGAGAAGACGGACAGACTACTGAATGGGAAGAGGAAGCAAGGCATTCCCACAAATTACTCCCACAGTACTTTCACAGTCTGTCAACAGCTTATGAATGATTTCACAAATGAACGCCAATTTGCCGTTGGAAGGCATGCAAAGTCAGAAAATTAAGAGTAAAGCAGCCTCCCTACCCAAAAAAGAAATTGGCACAAATTCTTTTTTATAAAAATTGTCCTGTAAACCGGTAGTTTGCAGGACTGTATGAAGATATTTAAGTTATTCATCATTTATTTACATAAACTTAAGCACCAGACAAACTTAATAAGCTGCACTTGCAGAAATCTTAAACGCCACAGGCGAGAGCTGTGGAAGAAGTTGGGCTTCACAACTGGCACCCTGTGTGGTCCCACGAAAACCTTTCTGGGGGGTGATAAAAACACTCAAACGCTGGGTTGTAGTAATGGCTGCACAACTCTGTAAACTTACGAAAAGCCACTGAGCTGTACAGCTAAAACTAGTGAATTTTATGGTACGTAAATTACACCTCACCAAGTCTGTTTTTTAAAAAAACAGCAAACCAAATAAAATGGGATTTAGGCTCCCCTCCCGGGACTGACCAGACGTCCCCTTACTTCTGAGATCTCTCTCACTATAGCGCTAGTCTCCTCTAACAAAATCACCAAAATAGTTGTAGAGAGCACAGGCAGAAGATTTTCAAAAGTTCAGGCACTTTCTCAAAAAGCAGGAACAGGCAGTATATGTGTGTGTTGTACAGAATGTGACTATGACCAGCACAAAAGCAAAAATGTCTGAACATCGCATCTAACCTCTCTCTGGGGTCTGCTGTGACAGGGACAGGTAGTGTCATCTCATTCGGTCACCAGAAATATATTTATTGAACACAGGTATGTGCCAAGCTCTGTGTTAGATATCTGGGGTAAAATGCTGACATACATATCGGATCCCTTCCCTCACAGGCCTTACGGTCTTGCAAATTCTAGAAGAGATTTTTATTGCTCTGTCGCTGTTAGAATTCATCCCTGAACCGTAAACCAAAAGAAGAAAAAGCCTGCCCAATAAGTAAGAAGGAAGACAAAAACCAAACACGAGGTAAAATTACGCTAATGGTTTGGGAACCTCCCAGACTTGTGCACTAGACCCCCACAGGGACCGGTGGGGGTGTGACCCGGGCGGGACCTCCCAGACTTGTGCACTAGACCCCCACAGGGACCGGTGGGGGTGTGACCCGGGCGGTGGCGCTTGTGCCTCCGCACTCTCATCACGACGGGTGCGCCGGACCGCAGAGCACTCCATTAATGAGTCACACTCTCCTCTGAAAAACATGCTTAGCCAGTAGGCAAATACAAGTATCTGATACTTTCCTAGTAGCGTTAGGAAAAATGACCTTAAAAACACATTTTATGCAGATGACAGGTTTTTAAGGAGATAAACTAAAGGAAAACAAATAAAAATATCAGGCTCGAAATCCAGGCTTCAGAAAAAGAATAGAAGAAATGACCCAATCACTTCAACAAATAAACTGCAAAGAAAAAACAGGAACAGAAGGAGAGTTCACTAATGAGGAGACTCAGGAGACACATAAACTAACTACATCACCGTATGTACCTTGTTTGGACAAACCTGATCTAAACAAACCACAACAAAAAAATGGCTAAATCGGGGAAATTATTACACTGACTTCATAGTCTGATATTAAGGAATTACTATAAATGTTGTAGATATGATAAGGGTATTGTAATTACATCTTTAAAACTGTTATCTTTTAGAAACATGTACTAAAATACTTGTGAATGAAATGATGTAATGCCTCAGAGTTGCTTCAAAGAGTCCGGAGCAAACACTCCTGGCCATAGTGGGCAGTCACTGAAACGCTGTGATGGGCACACACGAGCGGCTTAATTACATTCTTCCCTCTACTTGTGTGTGTATTTGGATTTTGCCACAATACTAAGTTATTAATATATGGTTCTAAAGTACATTAAAAAAAGGAAATCTTTGAAAACTTACCACCAAAAGGTGCTGGAAACTGAGCCATGGTCCTGTTACTTTTACCTTGCTAACCGACGCCTGTAATTGAAACGCAACATTTAGGTTTATGGAAACTTCACTCCTGTGTCCTTACAAACACACTAACACGCCGTGTCTTTAATGATCAGAGACTGATACCAAAGCTGGGTACAGCACTACACACGAAAGTCACAACTCAGGGGCTCATTCATTCATTCATTCATTCATTCTCCACGCAGTTTCTTAGTGCCAGCGGGCACTGGGAGTGTTGGTGAAAGACGCTGTGGCAACAAGAAGTTTTCGGTCTGATGAGTGACACCATTAGCCCAGAACTGCCTACTATATCACCATTATTGCGTTTGTTACTTTTAAACTCAGTCACACCTCAACTCGTCAGCTTCAGGGCTCGTCAAACCCTGCACTCGTCACATTTTGACGGGGAAAAATGTTTCGGCACTCACTCAGCACTCGCTCGGGACCCGTCACAATTGCTAGAATTTGTGTGAGTCACAACACTGCCCCGCAAGAGGACATGCTTCACCGTTCGGTGCTCGTCAGTTACGGCACACACCACGAGTTCCAGGACGAATTAACGACCGGTAACGAGGTGTCACTGTGTATCTTTGCCTTCACCATCTGCACACACCAGCGGACCTGCTTGATGGCTAACGAGCACTAACAATATGCTGCACACTGTGCCAGGTGACTGGTCCTACCTGGTTTGATTGCCATCACAGCCCTGGGAGATAGGTTCTGTGACTGCCACCCCATATTACATTACGAGAGTCAGAGAGGCAAAGTGTTTAGAGCAGTATCACACGTTTGGTGGCCAAGCTGGACGTGAGCAAGGACGGCGAAGCGCACAGCCTGCACTCTACCCACACAGACCCGTCTGCAACTGCAGCGCCGTCAACAAGCCTCATCACCCTGATGTCTGCCCGGGACATCCACCCCATACCCAGGCCCTGGCCAGATGGCTCAGCTGACTGGAGTGTCGTCCCAGGCACCAAGAGGTTGTGGGTTCAATCCCTGCTCAGGGCACTAACAAGAGGCAAGCAACCGACGATTCTCTCACACTGGTATTTCTCTCTCTCCCTGCCACTCTCTAAAATTAATAAGCATATCCTCAGGCGAGGATTAAAAACACACACAAACCCAGTGCTGCAAAATCCCCACCAGGTATTCTTTGTTCAGGTACAACCAATGTGGAACCAAGCCAGTCCACTTCCTCAACTAAAAAATCCACACTCACTGAATATTTTTCCTTATACTTAACACAGTAAATGCACAATAGTTAAAAATAAATACCACGCCCTGGCTGGTGAGGCTCAGTGCACTGAGTGCCGATCTGAGAACCAAAAGGTCACCAGTTTGATTCCTGGTCAGGGCACACGTCTGGGTTGTGGGCCAGGTCCCCATCTGGGGCATGCGAGAGGCAACCAATGTCTGTCTCCCTCTCTTTCTGCCTTCTTTCCCCTCTAAAAATAAATAAATAAAATCTTTTTAAAAAATGAACACCAAATAATCACAGATTTAAAATTTAGCTGAACTTGGGGCAGGGAGGAATAGTGAGGGAAAAACAGAGACAACTGTACTTAAACAACAATTAAAAAATATTTCAAAAAAAAGAAAAAATGTTAATACAAAAAATAAAAATAAAATAGTTGAACTTAGATTTTAAAAATGGCACTTCCTTGCCCTAATACTCATTCATTTCATCTACCTGTCCATCCATGGAATTATTTTCCCACTATGATATTTTTAAATTTCCAAAAGCCCCTTCTTGCTCTCCGCTCTTCACTCCTAACTAGCACTGCCCTCCCCCCACAGACACAATGTCTGTTGCTCTTCTGATTCTTCCATTTTGCTCTTCGGTTTTCTTGTTTCAAGCATCACTTGATTCCTTTATTGGTCTGCGGGCTGACTGGGGTCTCTCTCGCAGCGTGGAGGCTTTCTTCATCTGCCTGGTGACCCCCCCCCCCCAAACGCTCAGGAGCTGAGTGCAGGCGGCAGGTGTGCTGGCTGACAGGCTTCTCCGCAGTGACCAGGTACACCCTGTCACCTTTCCTTGGAGACCTCCACGCATCAGTATGCAGAGGGTTTTTCACCCACGCTGCTCAGTTTTGCCAGAGAGAAAGGAGTGTGGGGAGGGGGAGGGGGACCACCAGTGCAGCTGCTGGCTTCTGGGGTGGGGTGAGGAAGGGAGAAGGGAGGTGATAGACACTACAAAAAAGTATAGAGGACCCTAAAGAATATAAATGTGAAAATCCTTCACAAAATATTACAAATGGAATCTCACTAATAAATAAGAAGGATAATAAGACATAATAGTAGGGTTTACCTCAGAAGTGTAAGTTTAGTTTAACATTTGAAAATCACTCAATCTAATTACCTTATTAAAAGAACCAAGCAGAAAACCCATATGATCATTTCAATAAATGTGGGGAAAAGCTCTTAACAAAAACTCTACACCAGTAATAATCAAAACTCTCAGAAAACTAGGATTAGTAAGAAACTTCCTCAAACAACTTTCTCAAACATGACATTTTCAAAAGCTGAGATAATTGGATAAAAGCTTTTTTTAAACTTACAAGTCTAAGCATTAGTATATTTAATATATTCCTATTCTTCTCACTTATGATCAGGTCACCAATTATATTTAGAGCTCACTTGAGAACAAGCCTTTATACTACTCAAAGAGACTCTCTCCAAAGTCCTATTCACTCACTCAGGACAAGTTTTTAGTCCCATGGGCAACACAACGCTATATTGATCCAGCATATTACACAACAGGCTCAGGACAGTGGTTTTTATCTCCTCATGAAAGCATTTTAATTGTCTTGAAAGAGCTGGTTTTTAAGTCCTTATCTCACTCAAATGACGTCTCTTTTTTTATTGGTACAATAGGTTTTTTTAATATGCAGAGAAGATGAATACATTTTGTTTTACACAATATGAGAGCAACAAATCTTACTGTAAACACAACAGCAATATTAGATACATTCCTTTACTAATTTTTTAAAATGTGTCATTGAAAAAAAAAAAAGCCCTGGCAGGTGTGGCCCAGTGGATTGGGTGCCAGCCTGTGAACCAAAGGGTTGCCAGTTCGATTCCTAGTCAGGGCACATGCCTGGGTTGCAGGCCAGGTCCCCAGTAGGGGACACGTGAGAAGCCACCACACATTGATGTTCCTCTCCTCTTTCTCTCTCCCTCCCCCTCTCTAAAAAGAAATAAGTAAAATCTCTAAATAAAATAAAAACATGTCAATAACTTCAGTTAACTCTTAACAACCTGGGGAACGTTTTCCTCCCATCACCACCTCAGGGTGTTTGTAAGAAATCGATGCCTTCATGCCAGTGTCAGAATCACCAAGTGGAAGACTTTACTCTGTTTCTGTCACCTGCAGAGTGGGCTGTAGGGATGCCCGGGGGGTGAGCAGGACAAGCAGCAGCTGTTACAGACACAGTGGATGAAGAAAAAGGCCAGCTCGGTGCAGCTGTAAATTGTCAATTCAGCCTGGCCTCCGCCTCCCCTATTGGGGAAAAAAGCCTTTTTTGCCTATACTGTATATGTTGCTCTACCAGGAGGTACTTCTTTGCTTCATCTACATTAATTAACAGATTGGACTTACTACAGCTGGGCAGAAAGAGTAACCATTTTAAGTGCCTTGCTCTTCAACAATTTTAACTTCAGCTGCTTAACAATTCTCCAGCCACCACTGTCAACAAAACACCCTTTACTTTTAAATTGTTTTTCTTTATCTAAATTTTAAAAAAATTGTTTAATGAATAGTATTACCTGGAACTGAGTGACATCTTAAAGCTCTACTCCCGGAATCAGAGATAATGGCCTACACTTTGCCAAAATGGTGCAGTTGGCTTCAGTGAGGACTTGACTGGCGTTATCCTTGCTATAGAGGAGTTTACAGTGAACTCACAGAACTCAATAGCAAAAAAACAAATAATACAACCAAAAATGAGCAAAGGACCTGAATGGATATTTTTGAAAATAAGATATACAAATGGCCAACAGGTCCATGAAAAGATGTTGAACGTCACTAATGCAAAACCACAATGAGATGTCACCTCACAGCTGTTTGGATGGCGATTATCAAAAAGGCAAGAGGTAGCAGCTCTCCCGCCACCAGGTGAGGACACAGAGAAAAGGCAGCTGCCTCTAAGCCAGGAGGAGGGCTCTCACCAGGACCCATCCATGCTGGCATCCTGACCTCGGACTTCCAGCCTCCAGAACGGTGGGAAATAAATAAATGTTTGTTGTTTAAGTTAAAAAAAAACCAAGAGATAAGAAATGCGAGGATGTGGAGAGAAGAAAATCCTTGTGCACTTACTACTGGAGGGAATGTACATGGGTACCATCACAATGGAAACCAGTATGGAAGTTCCTGAAAAAATGAAAATAGCACGTTTCCAAGGACTGTGGCTAGTTGTAGCTGTGGGATCTCCAACAGCATGAGAGAGGCCACCTGGAGAGACTCTGACAGCTCAGGGCAGTGTAACACCTGCAGCAGCCACTCACCTTCCTCTACTTTAAAAAACAAGGAGCCCTGGCTGGTGTGACTCGCCTGGTTGGAGTGCCATCCTGTACACCAAAAAGTTGAGGGTTCAATCCTCGGTCGGGTCACGTATGGACGTATGGGAGGCAACCAATCAATGTTTCTCACATTGACATGTGTCTCTCTCTCAAATCTATAAACCTTAAAAAAAGAGAGAAAATAGAACTACCATATGATCCGGCAATCTCACTGCCGAGTACATATCCAAAGGAAACGAAACCACTATTGGAAAAGAGGAATGAATTCCCGTGTTCACTACAGCATATTCACAAGGGCCAAGACGCGGAAACAACTAAGTGCGTGTTAATGGACAAACATATAAAGAAAACGTGGTATACATCTGCGATGCAGCCACTAAAAAAGAAGGAAATCCTGCCCTTCGCGACATGGATGAACCTGGGGGCCAGTCTGCTGAGTGAAATAAGCCACGTGCAGAAAGACCAACACTGCAGCATCTCACTCATATGTGGGGTCCAGAGACAGTTGAACTTGTAGGACCAGGAAGGAGCTGGAGGGTGGAGGGAATGAGGGGAGGCTGGTCCAAAGAGACAAACATTCAGTTATAAGAGGGGTAAGTTCTGGTGACCTCAAGGACAGCATGGTGACAACAGTTAATACTATACTGTATGCTTGAAATCTCCTGAGAGAAGAGGTCTTTAGTGACCTCACCAGACACACACACACATGTAACTATGTGAGGTGTGCAGTGTGAAGTAGCTCGACTGTGGTAATCATCGCATCATGTATACACACACTAAGTCATCTCCTGTACAACCTACATATACACAGGTTTTGTCAATTACACATCAATAACGCTGGGGACAAAAGGAGTTTACAATTAAATAGAGGACAGAAATACTCATCAAGAATCTCTGCACGCGTGTATCTACGTGTGTACAGAGAGCCATAGCAGCAAGTAATGTAAATATGTAAGCAACAAATAATAAAAACTTTGTTAAATGCTGATGCCTTTGCGCTATATTACCCAATTCAACTCTATTAACAAAGCTGTGAGCCAAACAATGTTGCTCTTGCATCTGACAGACGTGGAAGCTGAGGCAGCAGTGCGCGCAGTCATTCAATGGTAGAACAGGGCGCCGGTCTCTCGGGGTTAAGAACTTCATGGAACACCCATGAAGTAGCCAGCTGGTAAACCAACCGGGGGGAGCTGGGGGGCGGGGGCGGGGAGGTGAGAGGATACCGTTCCCAGCAATAAAAAGCCCTGGAAAACGAAGGAGAAAAAGAGAAACCAAGTTTGTGAAACCAAGAATATATATATATATTCTAACAGAAAGCCCAGAGCAGTAAAAAGAAAAGAGTAAAACAGAAATACAGTGAGTGAAGGCAGACATCTCATCCCTGCGATAGGGTTTCGACAGGATGAGGGAGGCCCCCCACACTAAAACAAACAGAAGCACAGGAACCTGCCTAGCTAGAGCAGGGCAGAGCAGAGAAGGGCACTCTGTCTGGGGTCCCTGGCCCAGCTGCCTAGGAAGCAGCAGGGAGGCAGGACCAGAGCCCCAGGAGGGTGGAAAGGTCGGCAGCAATGAGCTGAGGCAGTGCTCCAGAGAGGGGGCTGGTGGGGGGACCAAGCTGGAGTTCTCACAGGCAGAGAAGGCAGCCACCCACCAGCTTGGTATTTAACTTTCCTTTTAGTCTTCTTCCTGTAAACATACAATTGTGTCCCTCTTTTGCACACTTTATGTATAATACATACTTTTCCCAAGTTCTTAAAACCTTTTATTAACATTAATTTTTGGAATAGGGCAAACACTTCTATATTTATATATAAAAAAATAGAAAAACACACAGACTAAATATTGAGCAATCAAGAGATCGGTAAATAGTTGTACTTTTTAAAAGTCTGGAAAAACGTTAGGATCTTTAAGCCAAAAGCTAGAATATGTCTCATAAGTCTTTAATCTTCCTGCGTTTTAGCATCAGAAAGGAGAGCTAAGTACAGAAAGTTAAAGCAATGTTGATCCTTAATTTCAGCATTTACAT